>JAODAL010004215.1:0-160044 GCA_025379985.1 Phyllomedusa bahiana | reverse complement strand
TGGGCTCTAGTTACTTCAAGTGTCCACTTGATGGCAGCCAAGGTTATTTAAAAAGTTTCGGTGAGCTTAAAAGGTTTTGCCAAGAAGTGAGTTCCTTACCTAACAGGCTGATACTCCCCTCTTGAGGCTTGAAAAAAGGGGCGTTGTGTTTCTGTGTTTAAAAAAACAAATACCTACTCTGTGATGTCATTGCTCTACCTCCCATGCACGTTCCTGATACTCAGTCTCTGTATTTGAGCAAACATTGTTTGGCTAATCCACAGATGAGAACTGTATTGTGCACAAGCTATATGCATTTTTATTTCTCCCTCTTCTGTGCTCAAGAGAGAAGATAAGCTCAGCAGGCAGCCTTCTTTCATTCCGGCTGCAGGGGGAGAGGGAGGGGGCTGAGCAGTGTTGCAGGGAGTGTCTGCATGTTTACTAAGATAATTACATTACAACCAGTGGATTCTCTATACAAAAGACAAAGGATTTTTCTTCCCAGCCCCTTCAAAGCTCATTCATGTTCCCTGCCTTCAGATAAGAAGTGCAAACACGCAAGCGCAGGCCAGATCAGCTCCTGGTCATATCTAATGTAAACTGTCAGGAAACCAAGGGCATGTAAGTCAGGCTGTAGCTCTCATATGATTCACTTTTTTTAATGACATATATATTTAGAAAATTGATTAAATACCCATTTTGGAGGATCCCACGTCAACATTAGATTGTGGCAAAACCCCTTTAAGAGCAAATAGCTTGTTATTATAACTGTCAAGTTAAAGGAGTTGTCTCATTACGAGCTTTCAGCCTGTCAGTGTCCCTGGTAAGTTGAACTGAGGGGCGTGTTTAGCTTGTCTGTCTGTTTTTGCTCCCTCTCCCCCCTCCCATCAGCACACAAGGCAGCTACATAATTCTATACAGGGGGGGAGGGAGGGGGTTTGCTCTCAGAGTTCTCCCTGTGTGTGCCTTCCTAGGTATTTTGCAGGAGTGGGCTGATCTATGAGTTTTAGAGAGGAAGGTGAAGTGGGTGCTTAATAACAGAGCAGAGAGGATGCAAGTGTTCCTATATCCCCTGCCCTTTGCTTACAAGTCTCCCACAATCTCCAGCAACAACAAGGGAAGTGTTACTATACTCAGGATGTCTCACTAATATGGAGAACATAAAGTATTCACATGCCCCCTGATCTGTTAGTATTAGTATAGTCACACAGTTCCAAAGACACATCATGATTATAGTAAAAGAAGGGTCACTGCTGTCACATCTATCTGTGTAGAGAGCAGGAGGAAGCAGGCACACACAGGGTTAATCCAGGAAGCAGGGACACAGACGCCAGAGTCCTCCTCCCCCTCCAGAAGCATTCTGTGCGGAGGGGCTCTCTGCTCCGCCTGTCTTAAAAGGGTGATGAGTCATTCAGACCTGACGCCAGTAAGAAAGGATCAACAGGTCCACTACTTAGAGATTTGAGGAGCTGATGTGTAATACTAACGGGGCTAGCTCAAAATCAGTAGGACATTTGAAATGAACATATATTGCAAAGCTGCTTGTTTTTTAAAGATCTTTAAATTAAAACCCAATCATTGTAGCGAGACAACCCCTTTAAAGTCACAAGATTACATATTGTTTCTAGCAAGTATTGTCCAGCAATTTCCCAGAGTATTGCGTAGCAACGTGTTGCTAAGGGTTACTGGCTTTGATATATTGCCAATAGGGGTGCGAGGACTGCTGTCTCCGATGGTGCTGTAAGGTTGCCCCAATCTAGATATGGGGTGGGTCAGCCTGCATCAATTTCTGTCCCACTCTGTGTGCAGACTCTAGCGGGTGCAGGGATTTCTTTGGGGTGTTTTAAATGTCAGCTAGCTCTTTGGTCCTCTGTTTGAAGGGAGTTTGAGGTAATGGTACTGGAAGTATTGTTGGATTATAGGGTTTTGATCCTGTGACTATGCTGGAAGGCTTTCTGATTGTTCTGGGCCCCTGGAAATCTCTTTCACCTTTACTGTGCCTGTTGGTTTTCTGCCAATATGGCCGCCGTTCCCGCCACTAGTGGTGGATGGGGAGGGGGCGCGTTATGCAGCCTCCAAATTGGATTATTTCAAGGTGTTTAGTTTCCCTCCCTATCCCCACTGTTGTTCTCAGGAGCCTTGGTGTTGGCTTTGAGCCACCCTCCAGGAATGCAGTCAGGCGGGGGAGGTTTCCAGCAGGTGCGCTGTCCTGCGTTGTCCTGGGAGGTGACCGCAGTCTAGAAGTGTGCCGTCTGCTGTCTGGTCACTGTATGAATGGCAGGCAGTAGGAGCGGTTCTCTGTCCATTCAGGTAAGTTGCGCAGCTGCTGTAATGTTTGCGCTGCCGGCAAGTTCAACCTTGGTGGCGGCGAGGTAGTGTGGCACCGCGTGGTGTAAAATGGCAGCCGCTGTAAACTGCAAGGGTCTGCGATTCAGCTCCTGGATTTCGGGCGTTTAAGGTGCGGGTCCCCCTTGCTGTGCCTAGGTAATCGCAGCTGCTCCCCTTGTTGCTGGTGGTGTCGCGGGGTCGCAATTTGTGAGCAAAACTGTTCTTTTAGGTGCTGGACCGCACGAGCCCTTCTAAGATGCGGCCACGTCCAGTAGCTCCGCCCCCGGAAGTTCCCGGTCGAATGTTTTCTAATGTGTTCATTTCAACTTCTGTGTTGGGTGTACTGAGCATATCATCATATTATATTGCTTCTCACTCACCAGCTTGCATATACTCTCTCCTTCTTCCAGCAGTTAGGCTATGTCTACATTGCAACTGTAAGATTGTATTTTACAATCACGGTTCTGCGGTTTTTATGGCGCGGATTTTGCAGTCAGTTTTCGTCCGGCTATTTTAGCATTGAACTGTACTAGAATCATTGAAATCCAACAACAGGAAATCAAAGCTGTGTAGACTACTGCTTGGTTTTCTATTGAGGTCTATGGGCACTGGTTGACAGTCAGATTTTCGTGGATTCTAAATACTAAATCCGTTTAAAAATCCAACCAAAAAACAGTGCTGTGTAGACATGGCCTTAGGGTGAATCATAAACTGTGTTCTGCCAGATCTGTATTCCGAACGCTAACTCCAGTGAGGGGATCGATGAGATACTAGTTGACTTGTCAGAGAATGACAGAACTGCATTTTAACCCCTTACCGACCTATGACATATGAGTACGTCATAGCGCCGGTAAGCGGCTTTGAAACGGGATCGCGGCGCAATCCCGCTTCATAGCCACTGGGTGTTAGCAGCTAATTGCAGCTAACACCCGGCGGTTTCAGCGCAGGCAGGCAGCGTCGCCCGCCTGCGCTGTTTAACACATCAGGCGCCGCGGCAAAGATGGCCGTGGCGTCTGAATGACTGTAAAGCGGTGCCACGCACCGATTTTCAGCCCGATCGGGACATCAGCAATAAGATTGATAAGTCCCGACGGGCTAACATGGCAGCGCAGAGCTTTGAAAAGGCTCTGATCGCTGCCATGTTCCTGTTTGCCCCACTTCCGTCAGCAGACAGGAAGTGGGGAAACCGCCATCTTTGTACACCCTAATGCATTGCCTATGCAATGCATTAGGATGTATTAACGATCGCACCCCCTAGTGGTCAACACCATAGGGGGACTAAATGTTAAAGTAAAAAAAATAAATAAAGTTTTAAAGTACAAAAAAAAGTATTAAAAGTTCAAATCACCCCCCTTTCTCCATTTTACAAATAAAAACAATAAAATAATAAAAAAGTTACACATATTTGGTATCGCCGCGTCCGAAAAAGTTCGATCTATAAAAATATAATATAATTTATCCCGTACGCTGAACACCGTAGAAGAAAAAAATTCCAAACGCCAAAATTGTGTTTTTTTGGTCATTTCACGTCACATAAAAATTGGAATAAAAGTAATCAATAAAGTCGCATACATTTCACAATGCTAGCATTAAAAGTACACATCTGCCTGCAAAAAATTCCGCCTCACTGACGTCCGTAGGTGTTAGTACAAAAAAAGTTATTGGTCTCACAAAATGGCGCCGCAGCGCAAATTTCAAAAATAGAAAATGTTTGGAATTTTTTTTACAGTACCAAAACATAACGGAAACCCTACATGTTTGGTATTGGCAGATTCGTATCAACCTGTAGAATATAGATAATACATCATTTTTACTGAAGAATAAACTCTGTAAAAACAAACCTCCCTCAAACATTGCGCAAGTACGTTTTTTTCACATTTTGCCCCACTTAGAATTTTTTTGCCGTTCCCTAGTATACTCTATAGTAATATAAATAACACCACTAGAAAGTACAACTTGTCTCGCAAAATAAAAACCCTCATATGTCTATGTTGGTGGAAAAATAAAAAAGTTATGGCTTTCAGAAGGCAAAGAGCAAAAAAAATTAGAGCCATATTATTATGACCGTCCGTCAGGAAGGGGTTAAACGCCACCAGGTTTCTTTTTGTAAACTGCCATCAGTTGTGCTGCTGTGATATGTTTTTCTTAATCCCAACAACAGCACAAATATCTTGCACTAGTTTTAAGTTTTCCCATATTTGTCTGCTTTAGAAAAAACCCATAGTAGGCTGGGATTTCCAGCTATTTAAAGTGGCATTGCCTTGTTAACCCCATATCCATACGTCCAGGTCGTTTAGGGGTTAACACACCTGGACGTATATGGATACGTCCGGGCAACCTTCAGCCACCGCAAGAAAAAGTTGTGGTGACCGGAGGAAGATGGCTGCTGTCCCTGACAACAGACCGTCTTAACTCACTGCCCAGGGGGACAGCAAAGGTCCCCCCTCCCCCACATTAGCGATCGCTGCCATTGGCTGTTCAAACCAGAACAGTCAATGGCAGCATTTTCAAATATAATTGAATCGATGGTGAGAGAATGGGGTGGTGGTACTGTCAAGATGATTGACTCAGGTGTGGAATCTATCTTTGTCCCATTCCTTTATCCAATTAAATGCCTCCTCCGAATTATATTGTTTCTTGCTCCCGGAGCCGAGCTGGAAGTATACCCCTCCCTTGGCTGGACTGAAATCTGAAGTTTAATCACAGAAAATTTTACACCAATAAAAACTTTTTTTTTTTTTTTATTCAAAACAGTTTATTAAGTGTTAAACATATACACAAGTTGGCAGCAAAACAATAATACAGTAACTCAAACAGCCCGTTACTGAAAAATCTCAGTTCAGATTAGGAACAAAATTAAAAAAACCAACAGGCTGTTTTCTTCTATAAGCAAATAACTAGCAAATCTGGGTAAAGGGGAAGCTAAACCAAAATCTGCATACAAAATAAAGGGGAGGTCAGAGGGCGCCCAAAGGTACGGTCATTGGCCCCGGGGGAGCCAGGGGAAAACCCCCCCCAACTCTGCGGGTAGCACTTTCTGAAACCACAAAATACTGCCAGCAATTTTTTACTCTAACCAAAAACCCAAAAGAACCAAAACAAAAACAAAAAAACTTGTCCCAATCTGAAGAGAGGGGGGGTCAAAACGGGGGCTTAGTCCATACGGGAGGGGGTGGTGAGGCCCTGTGAGCGTAATTCGCTTTTTGGTCCCTAGCAGGTTTCCCACCCTCACCTAAAATCTCCACAATCGGATGGGGTGAGGGGGTCCTCTGGTATCAAGGAGTTTAAATATACTAGTGATCGCCCTGAAACCATCCAGCTCGACCCCTGGCTGGGTATCTGTCAGTGGTCTGTTGTGATCCCACGGATCCCCCCATCGTTAAAATAGTGGCTTTTGAACCAAGATCTATCGCGTATTTTGTTACTTCCACAATCTCGGTTCGGGCCTGGCTGCAAAAAGCATAAAATAAAAAATGTGCCCCTTTTAAGTAAAGTATCGGCTTTGGGTTTAATCTGAAAAGGATGCTAGGGTCGTTCTGGACCAAATCTTTGAAACCAATCAAACCCCGGTACTTTTTTCCAGAAACCCGGGATCTTTGGGGCATGACCCCATATGGGGGGAATAGTCCCACCCCCGAACCGCATCCCACAGCATTAGGGACCGGGGGGTATAAGCTTTGCAAGGTGCCGGCACCCTGCCCAAGGGGAAAGTATTTTAAAATTAAAGTCTTGTATCCACAAGACACAAGGACTTGTACGCCAATGGTTTGCTTTCCCCATTCTTCCCCCGAGATAGACCTCCCAAAGTTCCTTCCCCCATTTAATTTGGGAAGCGGGCTGGGTTCGACCTGAATAGATAAGTACCCCCGAAAATTTTTGGAGTTTAAGTGCCCATAAGGGTCCATTGCGCAAGGGTTTTTCCAAGGGGAAAGGGGTCTATAAAAATTTTTTGTTTCGCTTTTTAAAGGGTATGGGTGCATTGCAGGTACCTAAACCAAATTCAGCGGAAGGAGGGAAAAGTCCTTTGTCTGGGGCATGGTCTGCTTTTCCCGGGGGGGGAAGCAATCTCAAACAAAAAAGGGCCTCCTGCCCGTTCTTTCAAAAACTGTGAAGGGAAAGGGCAATTTTATTCCAAGGGGGGTTCCCCTTATGGGAGTCAATGGCCAAACCCGGGGGGAGCAGGTCATTTTAGCCGTAGTGCGCCAACCAGGTGGGTGACGAACCCCCAGGAGCAGACAAAGCCGATTTGGTTTAAGGCTGGGGGGGGCACCAAGGAAGGTTTGAGAGCGATGCTTTATGGGGGTTTCCCCTCCAGCTGTACCCAAAATTTTCCCTTGTCGGTCTGAAAATTTTCTACAAATCTCACTGCTCGGCAGCAAGTAATAGCCTTAATGGGGGCAAAGCCAGCCCACCCCCCTGCCTCTCTTAACAAGAACCGATCGGCATCCTCCCCCTTCTACCCCCAACAAAGTGTCGTATGTGTTTGTCACCTCTAAAAGGGGTTTTGGGGGCAAAAAAGGGGGGGATGGCTGCAAGTACAATATAGGGGGCCAAAATATTCTTTTTTTATTATGTTGATTTTTTAAACCCAAAAAAAAATTTTTTTGTTTTCCCATCGTTTCAAGTCAGTGTTATAATAGTCAGAGAGGGGAAAGGTTCAGCCTTTAAACTCGGGGATAAAGGGGAAATGTAAATTCCCAGGTTTTTGAAGGCTCTCTCAACCCACATGAAAGGGAATCCCATCTTCGGAAGATATTGGGAGCCCTTAAAAAGTTGATACCCATTGGGCCGTTGATTTTGCAAAATTTATTTTAAAATTAGTGAGGTCCCAAACATTTTCAAAGAGGACTGACGTTGGGTAAATGGTGAGAGGTTGGAAATGAAAACAAACAGGCCCCGATGGGCCACACCTTGTAGTGATTTCACCTATGTAATTTCCCTTTGAATATCAGGATTTTCCCTGAGGTTTCAAAGGGTGTTCCATCACTATCAATATAAAATGGGGAAGGGGGGGACAGCCCTCCGGGTTTTGCCTTTAGTAAAAAAATGGGGGGGGAAGCGTGCTTTTAATCCGGTTTTGGGGGAAAGGGGTTCTGGTTGGTCATGCCCTCTGAATCATTAGAGACCCCAACCCTATGTTTTTCAACGCCGCAAGTAAGAAGGACCAGTCAACCCTATCAAACGCCTTCTCTGCGTCAGAAAAGCACATTCTGGTTTCCTGTCTCCTTTCATTCTTGTAGATAATTATGGTTTTTTTGGGTGTTGTCGCGTGCTTCGCAAATGGGGACAAATCCTACTTGGTCCAACCCAATAAGGTCTTGCAAAATTGAGTTAAATCTGAGAGCCAGAAGTTTGGCGAATAACTTCGCGTCGGTATTTAATAATGAGATTGGTCTGTAACTACTACAGACCCGCGTGTCTTTTCCCTCTTTCGGTATAACGGTGAAACGCTAGGAAAAGTGGGGGAGGGATTACTTAGAAAGAGGGTGAATTAAAGGGGCCAAGAGAGGCCCCCCCAGTTCCCTTAAGTTTTGTGAATTTTGGGGGTATAGCCATCGGCCCGGGGTCTTCCCCGCGGTAAGGGGGAAAATGGCAGATTCATTCTTCCACATGAAAGGGTCTAAAAGAACCAGTCTCTCGGGGCGAGTGCGGGAATTTCGTATTTTGAGATAGCCCTCCATTTGCGGGGAAGGATAAAAAGGGGGCTTGGGGAGGTTATTAAATCCTGATAGATGTAGAAACCCCTCCAAGTTGGGTTGTCAAATCCCCCCTTCCCTCTTTTGTTTTTGATGGAGGCTATAAACGAGATCCCCTTTTACCCCTTAGCCCCCGGGGGGCCAGCTTTCCGGTTTATTGCTCCTTTCATAAAAAGAATGGGCAAAAAGCGGCCTTTCCTTGTTTTCTCTCCAACACTTTACGAACCTCATGTTTAACTTGCATCAAGTCCCTGTGAGTTGCTTCATCCCCACTCCTTTTATACTCCGTTTCCAAGGAATGCAGGCGAGCAAGTAATCTGTTCAGGTGGGCTGCCGCCTCTCGTTTTAATCTCGATCCATGTTTAATCAGCACTCCTCGGAGCACACATTTTAATGCATCCCACTTAAGGTGAGGAGGCGTATCATCTGAAGCATGTTCTATAAAGTGTTGGACAGATTGCTTTAACTCAGCCAGGCATAAGGGGTCATTGAGTAAGTTCTTTTCAGCCCCCCACGAAAAGGTTTCCCCGGGGAGGCGTTGGCACATAAATAGAAAATTTAACCCGGGCTTTGAATGAAGATGTCATCTATGTAAGTTTTTACAATCCGGGGAAGGAGTGAATGCTGAGTGAAAACATAATCTATGCGGCTATACGTTTTATGGGGGGGGGGAAAAAATACTGTAGTCTTAACTTCGAGTGCAAATGCGCCTGCGTCACTTAATTCATTCATGTAACATTTTTCCTAATTTTATTTAGTTTTTCGGGGAATGTTCGATTGCCCCAAGAGGTATCTTTTAATCGGGTGGGCGCCACTTTTAAAAATGCCAACGGGGATTTTTTTCCCCCCTGGGCAAATAAGTAAGTCTTAAGCCCTTTGGGAAAAGGAACGAAAATTTGGGCCCCCTGATTAGGAGCGAAAATTTGGCGTTTGTGAAGGGGGTACCCCTGAAGTACACTTGACAAAAAATAGCGTGCATCAGGACCCTGTTTGTTTGCGGAGTGGTATGGGAGGGTTTATGAAAAGGGGTTTTTGCTACCCCCTTTTTTTAGAGTCCGTGTTACTGCAATGACACCAGGCAGGGTAAATATTTTTCTTGAAAAACCGGGGTGTTTCATGCTAAATGATCTCTGCAGATTTTGGACGTGTGATGGGCCTTGTGCATTCTACGAACCCGGAGCCCCGTCGGGGAATTAAACCCTTTCACGTTAAAGGAGTAATCTTTTATGGTAAGGGCCCTTAGAGCCAGCCCCTCACTTATCCCAGAGAACCCCCCCCCCCCCGGAATTCTCTTACTGCACAAACAAACAAGGAAACATAGAGAACCCAAAAAGAGCTAAACCTAACTCCCTCGGTCAGCTCTAATGGCAGAAATTCTATAGATTGCAGCATCAAGGTGCAAGGACCAGCAGGGGCGTGAAGTCGACCCTCGGGGGACACGGGCTGCTAATATATAGAATATGTTACAATAAAAAAAGGGCATATCCCCCAGGGTGCATAAATCTGCTATCAACAGTGGGGGGCATTTGCCCCGGGCTGTACAAAGAATAGGGGTTTTCCATGAGCCCCATAAAACCAAACAAGGTGGGGGTGCATTGTATGAAACTAACAGAGCACCCGCTTGCCTTCTGGAAGCAGGAATAGGAAAGGGAGAGGGGTAAAGGGGCAAATGAAGGGGGAAGGTAGGGAAGGGGTCAAGGGAAGCAAAAGGGAAGGCAAGTAGGCAAGGTGCTTATAAGTCGTGGGGCCAACAGGTAGTGGCAACAAATAGAAAATAGGTAAATGAGTGGGAAATCATGCACTTGGGAAGGGTTTCTCACAACCCGCAGTCGGTGGACAAAAACACGCAGGTCCTTAGCTGTTCCCCGGTTGGAGTCCCTCAAGGGTTGCGGCCCCTCGTGGAAGGGGGTATTTCTGCGCCAGCTCAATGAGTCGCGGGCAGTGACAGAACCTGCGGGAAAAAGAGGCAAACATGACAGCCAGTCCGGCGCTGGACAGAAGGGAGGTTAGGTCGCCGGGAAAAAAGACGGCAGATCGTGGGGAAACGAAGTGTGATTATCTTATTTCCCCCCGAACCTGCAAGGCAAAGGGGAAACCCCCCCCGGTATGGGATCCCGGGGGGGATTGTAGTATAACAACAAAGGTTTCAGCGGGGTTCGTAGGCGGAGTTGTGCTTTGACAAGCCCGGGAAAAAGATGGCTATTTTGAAACCTGCACAGGAAATGGAGGGAGCACGTTGCTTTCTGTTGATGGATTCCTTGGGGAAATAAAGGGGGATGCGAAAATCCCTTTCTCGCATTTTGGTCTGCAACGCTGGGAGGACGTAAGCAAAATGAGTCTATCGATTCAATGGGTTCCGCCGATTTGCCTAAGATATTGAGATTTTGTGAGAGTTAGTGGAAGGTCCGCATTTTTATTGACTCCGGTACCCGCAATTGAAAAAATTTTTTTCCCCGGGTTTTAAGTTCTCTATATGTCCACGTGTTCAATTAAGTTTTGATAAAGTTCTTTGGGCCTCTAGCGAAGTTTTTGCATATTGGCCAAAGTGTGCTAAAACTTTTCTCATGTGTCCTCTAAAACTTTAACTTTATGCTTCAGGGGGAACTTGGCTTTGACCCGGTTGGGGTTCGCTCCGCCAATTTGTTTTGAGATCTTGGGCTAACGCCCAAATCGTTTTATAGGCAGCAGGGAAAGGAGGGGCCCGCAGTCGGGGTTTTTTCCCCTTTAAACTTTAAACTTCGGCCCTGGGGGTGCACATGTCGGGGCCTTTACGTTGCTGAGTGAAAGTTATGTGAATGTCCCAGCAGATTGTCAGATGGCTGATGGGTTTAAAGGTGTCATACCGCCCTTCGTGGGAGGAGACGATCCCCGACTCCCCGGTGGGGTGAAACTGCCGGCTTAGTGAGGGAAAAAGAGGGGACAGCTCCAGGGGCCCATTCCCCTGTCTGAGTAGTGCAGGGAAAGCACTGGGATTCCCGTCCCTCCTTTTTCCTATGAGAACCCAGTCACTGTGGGGGGGAACTATGCCCTTCATCCTGGGAGCACTAGATCATCGCCACCAGCCGTTCTAAGGTCCCATGCAGGGAGGGGGCCTCTTATCCAGCTCCCCCCTCTGTTTTGTCCCCGGGGTGGTTTTGGGGGAAGCAGCCCGCCCCCCCTTAAAAAGGCTCTTGGCCTTACCTTGTCCGGGGCTCCGGCACTCGGGTTGTGCTGCGGGGCCCCCGCCCGGGGTCTCCCGCGCGGTCCTGTACCTGCAGCGGAGTCGAGGCTGCGCCGGGTCTTCTCACCCCCCACGGGGTTTCTGGTGGAAGCGGGAGGGCCCGGGAGTGTGCACCAAAGGGCTCCGTCTTGTTTCCGCCCTGTGCTCCTCCCTGCGCTGCCGGGTGAGAACTTGCCTCATTCCCCGCCCAAGTGGGCCCCCATGCAGGACTGTCCCGGAATCAGTGCTTTGCTCCGCCAGCGGAGCAAAAAAATTTAGATTTGCAGACATTTCTGGTGTCCTGGTTAGGCCCTGCTCCGTTTTTTTTCCCATTTTGGCCCCATTATGCAGGGTTTAAAACCCCAAATTTTACTGTATGCCCGGAGGAGCTCCCTACCACGTCTCTCCGCACATAGCAGGCCACGCCCCCCAAAAGAACTTTTTAAAACAATGATATTTTTTCACTCATGATTGGGGTTAATTGGTGGTTGCTAAGAGACAAGTTAAATTTGCATTTTTTGAAGCATTACTGATATGACACATTCCAAAGCTCTCCTCTGTATCATCTGGGGGAGGGGAAGGCCTTTTAATTTCCTTTTCCCTTAACAGAAAACTATCTGTCTAAGGGAAGCTGTGTGAGAGATTCTGTACTTCGATAAGGATGTTAGCCGTAAAAGCAGTTTAACAAAAAATCTGACGAGTTAATAAGAAAATAATGATGAAAAAGATTTTGATGTTTTTTTTTTTTAAATTACCGACTTTACAGTCCCCCCCAAAAATATCAAATTTGTTTTAACCTCCCCCCTGACGGAATGGTGATTGATGGGTCTTCCCCAAACTGAAAAAGAATGGGTAAAGGTATTCTCCTTCGACGGAGGGGGAAAGGTGGAGCGGGGTTGAACCCCCGAACCATGCCAGGCTTGCTCCCAAGGGGGTAACCAAGCAACCGCCGGCCCCCTCGCAGACCTTTGTGGTAAAGGGTGCTGTTGACCCAAAGACGCCCCGGTCCACCTCAAAGGGGATCCCCGGGAGAGGATTTTTGGATTTTTTACATTTCTAACCCCCAATGATTTGGGAGTCATGATGAAGTGGCGCTTAATTGTTCAACTATAAACCCTTTTAAGCTCTGGGGTAAATTTTCAAACCTTTGTGTAAAAAGAGTAATTTACCCGTCTACTTTTGTTTTATTGTTATCTGGGGGTAAGTGATTCAAACCCTTTGACTGATCCAAGCTTTTAATTCATCAGGAACCCCCTTGGTTGGCCCTCTTTGATTTTTTCACAATCCAGACTAGAAAACTATGAAAGGATAAGGGAAAAGTTCATATGACTTTTTGGTCCAGTCACTTTCTTGCGTGGAAGATGCACCCAGGGGGTCTTCCTTCAAATTTCATTGAGGTTGGGGACACAGGAGTACTTGGTTGGTCAAATTGGGTCCAGAGAGTCTTGAGTGTTTCTGCCCCACACAAAAAATCCCAGGATGTAGCTTTGAGCAGAGTCTGGGTCGGAAAGGGGGAGAAACACTATGGGGATGGGTTAGTTTCAATTATTACACAGATTTATAACATTTTTACAAGGGTATCGTTTCCTGCACTCAAAGCTTGTGTGAAACCCCCCTAATCTGGTTGGGCCTGAGAATATATCTCCTGAGGATGAGACCAGTGGGGTGTCTGGGGTATTTCTGAAAAAAATAAGTGCATTTGGGGAGGACTCGGGCCAGGGGGAAAAGATGTTTATTGCTTTTTCAGTTTTTTTTTTCTTCAAGTGGCGTCTTCTTTCCCTTTTTTTTCTGAATTTGGGGTGGTGGGGGGGGTGACCCAGGGCGTCCTATATTTCCAAAAGCTCTGGTTTTCTTCTTCAGTGAAGGCGGTCCGGTCAATTTAATAACCCCAGGATCCCCCAAAACTGCTATAATTTACAATGTTTTTTCACGGTTTTTCTGGCAGTCATGTTGGTAATGGGAAAAATTCAGGCCATCCTAAAAAACATATCCCCACCATACTAGACTTTCCCCTCTTCGGGAATTTAATTGTTCGATTGGTCCGTGGAGAGGATATGGTTTAGCCAAATCTTCCTTTGTGTTTTGGGATCAGTCCCCCTGGGGTTTCAAGTATTGCATATTTCACAATTTTGCATGGTTTTCTTGCCGTGTAAAATGGGATTCTTGGTGCTGGTATTCTTGTTGATTGAAGAAATCATTGGGTTTGTTCCCCCTGTGGGTATATTTAGCCCCTTGTCTACGTTTGGATATAATGCCCTTGGTAAACAAAGTCTATTGTCTTTCCCCTAAACCCTCTTGGTGTATCTCTGCTCCCAATTCCCCAACCTTTTTCCTTTCCCTTTGGGGTTTTCAGTTGTTTGAGATTGTTCAACAGGGTTAAAAACCGGATTCAAAGCTCTTGTCCTTGTTCTTTCTTTTTGTTCCTCTTATTTTTTCCCTTTTCTTTTTTCTCACCTTTTCTTTCCCTTTTTCTTTCTTCTCACTTTTTTTCTTTCGTACTTTTTTTTTCTCCCTTCTTTTTTCCTTCTTTTTCTTCTCACCTTCTTCTTTTCCCTTTTTTTTCACATTTCTTCTTTTTCTCAATTCTCTTTCTTTCTTCTCTCTCTGGTCAGCCAATACACCCCTCCGCTTCTCCAATTCTTGGGGGGAGGCTGTGGGCCCTTTCAGCCAAGTCCTCTGTAGGTGCCTTCTCTTCCATGTTCTATTCTTCCATGGGCTTTTGTCTTCAAAACGGGCCCCTTGAACTGGCATTGGAGGGGCATGCATCAGGGTCTGAATGGCTTCTTGATTCTTGATGGGGGTTCCAAGCGTCTGGAAACCCCACAGGGGCCCCTTTAGGGCCAAAGTTAAAGGCTGCTCCCTACATTTGGCTAAGTCGTGTATAGTTTATGGTCTTCTCCAGGGGCTTTTAAGCTTTTGTTTGCCCCAAATTCACCTTCTTGGGTGGCATTCTCGAAGGTAAAGCGCCTTCCAGTTTTTGCAAGGTAACCACAAACAAATCCCCTATGGAATCGTCCTTTATCGTCCGCATTTCAGATCCATCTGGAAGACGACTAGTCGGGGTCTCCCCTTGGATGTAGAGACAGTAGGAAAATGGGGGTTTCAGCCTCCGCTTGTTTAAAACGTCATGAAGGGTTCATCGCAGCAGTTGGTCTTAGGGTAGACTGATCTTTATCTTTCCCCCCTTTTAGAGGAAGCAAAAAAGGGGGTGGGTTGAGAGTAGTACATCTCTTCAAGTGACTTTTCAGGGATCAGTAATGGCCATTGTATACGGAGAGGGGCTTTTACTGGATGGGTTGCTGCGACTGTTTAGGATCCTTTAATCTGATGAGCCAAAAAATTTTCCCCGGATGGCCAAAAAAAAGATGTCTTCATTTTTTCAAAAAGATCTTGTGCAGCAAGATAGCTCTAGGCAAGTAGGGGAAATCCGTGCAACAGGATCTAATTTCAAATAGTACCCAAAAGGTTTTCGCTTCCATGTTTTTGTGTCAGGACTTCTGAAGCTTTGGGATAGCTTCAAAATAGAAAAAGTTGAAAAGCTGTGCTTTGTCGAGATCACAGGTGGAGTTGTTTTTTGGGTAATTTTTCCAGGCTTTTAAAACCCCTATTTTGCCTCAATGAGGTTCATTGGTGTAACTAATGCCCTTGAAAGAATAGGTAAAATTTCATAAACGGAGGCTTGGGTACCATTGACGACAGTAAGTGACGGGGCTGAATCCCGTAGTTGTTTTTGATTGTTTGGTGAAGAAAAGAGCATCACAGCTTTTTCCCGATCTCTGCAAGGTGTTTGGGCCCCCGTGATATGCAAAGGTCCGAGGGAAAACAACTTTCTTGAACACCATTGGGTTTGGACTGGAGACTTTGATTGATTGATGCCCAAAATTGAGGGGAAGGGCTCAAAGAGCTTGATTGACAAGTTGGAAATCAGGTGACACAAGAGAATACATTTCATGTCCCGCAGGGCTTGGTCAACTTTTTGGGTGGTTCTGGCCCCTTTTAAGCTCCCCGTCCCGGTGGGGTGAGTACCATGTAAGTGAAAGCAAAGGGTATTTACAAACCTTGTGTCATGGGGGGGAAAAAACATTTAGAAACCATAACTGTGAAGTAGCGTGAAAAAAAGGTTCTGGCTGAAAGAAAATTTAGCTTTGGGGACACGGGGTTTTCATAATCCCTGACAGTAATGACTGTTTTGAGCCTGAACTAAACGGTATTTTGGGTTCCTAAGAAAACTTTTTTGTGAACAGGGAACGAGGGTATTTGCAGGGTAAATGCAGTGGTGGAACCCATTATCCAGGGAAAGTTCTTGATCTTTCTTAAAAGGGGTTTGAGCCAAACAGGCGGGGTAGCACCCCCCTTTCAAGAAGACTTTACGGGGAACTGGAAGGTGCCAAATCCTTAATATATAAAATAGTAAAAAAAATTTAAAAAGGGAAAAAGTTGGGCCCCTTTTAAAAATACTGAGGGGGGGACAGTAGAGGGCGATGGAAAAAAACAAAAGTATTTAAAAACTTTTTTTTCCCCTGTATTTTCCGAAAAGGAGACCTTCCTGTTGAAAAAGGAGATTGGTAAACTCCAATTAAAGTTTTGTTAAACCCGGAAGAAATGATCCCTCTTAGGGAAATTAAAATAGACAAATCCCCCCGGGGCCCGATGGGAACACCCCCGTGTCCAAGAGGTTAAGTGATGTCATAGATGCCCCCATTTTTTAATTTCAGGGTGTCTAATAACGGGTTTCCCAAAGGATTGGCGCATACAAAAGTGTGCCCAATATTCAAAAGGGGTCAAAAAGTGATCCAGGAACTAAGGCCAGTAATTAACCTCTGTTGTAGGTAAAATGTTTGAAGGTTTTCTCAGGATGCTATCCTGGGTATCTCACGAAAATAAATGTATAACGCCATTCCCGCAGGGTTTTGAAGGATTCTCCCGTCAGATAATAAGGGGGGGTTTTTTTGGGTTTTTAAAAAAGGGGGGGTTTAAAAATTTGGAAAAAAATTTTTAAAAACCCCCCAAAGGGAAAAAAAAGGCAAAAATTTGGGGGGGGGGTTTTTTTTTGGGGGGAAAAGGCCGGGGGGGAAAAACCCCGGGGGGTTTTCCCCCCCCCCTTTCCCCAAAAAAGGGGGGGAAAAAAATTTTTTTGGGGGAAAGGGGGCCGGGGGTTTTCCCCAAAAAAAAAAAAAATTTTTGGGTTTTTAAATTGTTAAAAAGGGAAAAAAAGGGGGGGGCCCCCAAAAAAAAGGGAAAAGGGGGGGGCCAAATTTAAAAAAAAAAAAAAAAAAAAAGGGGTTTTTAAATTTGGGAAAAGGGGGGGGAAAGGGGAAAAAAGGAAAAAAAAAAAATTTAAAAAAAAAAATTTTCCTTTTTTTTTTTTTAAAAGGGGTTTTTGGGTTTTTTAAAAGGGGGTTTTTTTTTTTTTTTGGGGGAAAAATTTTTCCCCCCTTTTTTTAAAAACCCCCGGGGAAAAATTTTTTTTTCCCTTTCATTGGGGGTTTTTGGAGGGGGGGGGGAAAAAAAAAATTTTTTTTTTTTTAAAAAGGGGAAAAATTTTTAAAAAAAAAAAAAAAAAAAAAAAAAAAAAAAAAAAAAAAAAAAGGGGGGGAAAAAAAAAAGGGAAAAGGGGGAAAAAAGGGAAAAAAAAAAAAAAAAAAAAAAAACCCCCCCCCGGGGGGGCCCCCCGGTTTTTTCCACCCCCCCCCCAAAACCCCCCAAACCCCCCCCCCCCCCCCCCCCCCCCCCCCAAAAACCCCCCCCCCCCCCCCCCCCCCCCCCCCCCGGGGGGGGGCCCCCCCCCCCCCCCCAAAAAAAATTTAGAAAAACCCCTTAAATTTTTTCCCCCCCCCCCCCAAACCCCTTTGGGCCCCCCCCCCCTTTTTTTTTTCCCCACCCCAAAAAGGCCCCCCCTTTTTTCCCCCCCTTCCCCCCCCCAAAGGAACCCCAAAAAAATTTTTTCCCCGGGCCCGGAAACCCCCCCCCCCCCCCCCTTTTTTTCCCCCCCCCTTTTTTGGGAAAAAACCCCCCCCCCCAAAAAAAAAAAAAAAACCCCCCCCAAAAATTGAAAAAAATTTTTTCCCCAAACCCCGGGCCCCGGTTTTTTTGGCCCCCCCGGCCCCCCCCCCCCCCCCCCCCCCCCCCCAAAAAAAAAACCCCCCCCCCCCCCCCCCCCCCAAAAAAAATTTTCCCCAAGGGGAAAAAAAAAACCCCCGGGCCCCCCCCCCCCCTTGGGGCCCCCCCCCCCCCCCCCCCCCCCAAAAAAAACCCAAAAAAACCCCCCAAAGGCCCCCCCCCCCTTTTTTGGGGGGGAAAAAACCCCCCCCAAAAAAATTTTTTTTTCCCCCCAAAAAACCCCCCCCCCCCCCCGGGTTTTGGGGGGGGAAAATTTCCCCCCCAAACCCCCGGGAACCCCCCCCCCAAAACCCCCCAAAACCGGGGCCCCCCCCAAACCCCCCCCGGGCCCCAAAAATTAAAAAAAACCCCAAATTCCCCCCCCCCCCCCCCCCCCCCCCCCCCCCTTTGGGGTTTAAATTTTCCCCCGGGCCCCCCCCCTTGGGGGGAGGGTTTTCCCTTAAAGGGGCCCCCCCCCCCCCCTTTTTTTTTTCCCCCTTTTTTTTCCCCCAAACCCAAAAAGGCCCCCCAAAACCCCCCCTTTTTTTTTTCCCCCCCCCCCTTTTCCCCCTTAAAAACCCCCCCCCCCCCCCCCGGGGGTTTTAAAATTTCCCCCCCCCCTTTTTAAACCTTCCCCGCCCCCCCCCCCCCAAAAGGGGCCGGCCCCCCCCCCCCCTTTTTTTAAACCCCCCCCCCTTCGGAAAAGGGCCCCCCCCCCCCAAAAAAAAAAAACCCCCCCCCAAAATTTTTTTAAAAATTTTTTTTTCCCCTTTTTCCCCCCCCAAAATTTCCCACCCCCCCCCCGGGGGTTTTTTTTCCCCCCCCCCCCCCCCCCCCCCCCCCAAAAAACCCCCCCCAAAAAACCCCCCCCCCCCCCAAAAAAAACCCCCCCCCTTTTCCCCCCCCCCCCAAACCCAAAACCCCAAATTTTTGGCCCCCCCCCCCCCCCCGGGGGGGGGGAAAAAAAACCCCCCCTTTTCCCCCCCCCCTTTAAAAAATTTGGCCAATAAATTTTTTCCCCCCCCCCCCCCCCCGGGGGCCCCCCCCCCCCCCCCCCCCCCCCTTTTTTTTTTAAAAAAATTTTTTTAAAAAATTTCCCCCCCCCCCCCCCTTTTTTTCCCCCTTTTGCCCCCCCCCCCCCCCCCCCCCTTTTCCCCCCCCTGTACCACCCCCCCCCCCAAAATCCCCCCCCCCCGGGGGGGCCCCCCCAAAAAAATTTTTAAAAAATTTCCCTCCCGGCCCCCCCCCCGGGGCCCCGCCCCCCAAAAATTTTTAAAAAAATCCCCCCCCCCGGGGGGGAAAACCCTTTTTTTTTTTTTTTTTTTAAAAAAAAAAATTTTTAAAAAATTTTTTAAAAAAATTTTTTTAAAAAATTTTTAATTAAACCCGGGGTTTAAAAGGAAATTTTTCCAAAAAAAAAAAAATTTTTTTTTTAAAAGGGGGGGTTTTTTAAAATTTTTAAGGGGGTTTTAAAAAATTTTCCCCCAAAAAAAAAAAAGGGGGGGAAAAAACCCCCAAATTTTAATTTGAAAAAAAAATTTTTAAAAAAAAAAAAACCCCCCAAAAAAGGAGGGGCCCAAAGTTTTTAATTTAAAAACCCCTTTTTCCTTTTTAAAATTTGGGGGTTTTAACCCCCTTTTGGGTTAAATTTTAAATTTTTCCCCAAAAAAACCTTTTTTTGGGGGGGGGGGGTTTTTTTTTAAGGGGGCCGGGGGGGAAAAAAAAAGGGGGGGGTTTTCCCCAAAAGGGGGGGGTTTTTTTTTTTTTGGGGGGGGGAAAAGGGGGGAAGAAAAAAAGGGGGGGTTTTTGGTGGTGGGGGGGGTTTTTGGGGTTTTGGGGGGGGGGGGGGGGGTTTGGGGGGGGAAAAAAAGGGTTTTTTTTTTAAAGGGGGGGGGGGTTTTGGGTTTGGGTGGGGAACCTTTCCTTGGGGGGGGGGTTTGAAGAAAAAAAAAAAAAGGGGGGGGTTTTTTTTCCTTTCCTTTGGGGAAAAATTTTTTTGGGGAAAAAAAAAAAAAAAAATTTTTTTTAAAAGGGTTTGGTTTTTTTTAAATTAAAAAATTTTTTTTTTTCCCCCCCCGGGGGGAAAGGGAAAAAAAGGGCCAAACCAAAAGGGTTTTTTTTTTTCCCCCCGGGGGGAAAATTTTGGGGAAAAAAACCCCCAAAAATTTTGGGGTTAAAAGGGGTATAAAAAAAACCCTTTTTTTTTAAAAAAAAGGGGGGGGGAAAATTTGGGGTTTGGGAAAAAAGGGGGTTTAATTTAAATTTTTTTTCCCCTTTTAAAAAGGGGGTTTTTTGGGGGGGGCCCCCGGGGGGGTTTTTTTTTAAAAAGGTTTAAATTTTAAAAAAAAAGGGGGGTTGGGGGATTTGGGGAAAAAAATTTTTCCCCCCCGGGGCCTTTTTTAAAAAAAAATTTTTTTTGGGAAAAGGGGGCCTTTTTTAAAAAAAGGGGGGGGTTTTTGGGTTTGGGGGGGTTTTTTTTGGGGGAAAAAAGGGGGGAAAAAAAAAAAAGGGGCGGGGGGGTTTTTCCCAAAAAAAAATTTTTTTAAAAAAATTTTCCCCAAAAAGGGGGGGGGGCCGGGGATTTTTTTAAAAAAAAAATTTAACTTTTTTTTTTTCCCCCAAAACCCAAAAATTTTTTTTTTTGGGGGGGCAGCCCCCCTTTTAAAAGGGTTTAAATTTTTTTCCCCTTTCTTTAAAAAATCCTTTTTTTTTTTTTTTTAATTTCCCCCCCCCAAAGGGGGAAATTTTTTTTTTTTTTCCCCAAAAAATTTTTTTTTTTTCCCCCCTTTTTTTTAATTTTTTTTCCCCTTTTTTTTTTTTTTAAAAAAATTTTCCCCCCTTTTTTTTTAAAAAAAAATTTTTGGGGCCCACCCGGGGAAATTTTTAACCCCCCCCAAAAAAAGGGGTTTTTAAAAAAAAAAACCCCGGAAATTTCAAAAAAAAAAAAAAAGGAAAAAAAAAACCCCCAAAAAAAAACAACCAAAAAAAATTTTCCCCCTTTTTTTTTTAAAAAATTTTTTCCCCCCTTTTTTGGAAAAACCCCTTTTTTGGTTTTTAAAAAGAAAAATTTTTAAAAAAAAAAAAACCTTTTTAAAACCCTTTTTTGGGGGTTTTAAAAATTTTAAAATTTCCCCCCCAAAAAAAGGGGAAAAAAAAGGGGGTTGGGGGGGGCCCCGGGCCCCCCCCCAAAAAAAAACCCCCCCAAAAAAACCCCTTCCCCCCCCGGTTTTTTTAAAAAACCCCTTTTTGGGTTTTTTAAAAAAAAAAAAGAGAATGGGGGGGGGGTTTCCCCCCCTTTTTTTTTTCCCCCCCATTGCCCCCCTTTTTTTTTTCCCCCCCCAAACCCTTGGAAAAAAAGGGGGCCCTTTTTTTTTTTCCCCCCCTGGGGGGGGTTTTTTTTTAAAAAAATGGCTTCATTGGGGATCCAGTGGATCATTTTCGCTCCTGCTTGGAGCCCCTTCTCCCGTGCTTTCCCCCTCACTGGTTGGGGCAGTGGCTTTACTTAGCGGTTTTGTGCTTTTTGGGAAACAAAAAGACCCTCTTACAGCCCCCTGTCCCCTTGACTGCTGATTAGTGTTTTTTCACTAATCAGTATTTTTTTTGGGGTTTCAAGGGTCTTTTTTTTTTTTTTTTTCATTTCTTTTTTTTAAACCCCCTTTCTCCCTTTTTAGCGCAGATTAATGACGGATCAATAATCAACATTTGAATTTTTTCTTTGCAGTGTTTTTTTTTTAACCCCACCGCTGTGCGCCTTTTGACCGCTGAGTAAATGACCAGTGGGTTTACATCACCCGAAAGTATCCAAGCTAATTTGTTAGCACAGGGGGTTTTTTTGTTTTTCAATGATTCAAAATTTACTGATTTGTGCTCATTTTTGGGGGCAAAAAAAATTTTATTTAATTTTGTTTTTAAATTTTTTCTAATTTAAATAAAGGCTCTTTTTAATTTTTACTGGAAGTCTGTTACTTTTTTTTTAGAACTTTATTTTGTTTTTTGTTTTTGTACTTTTTTTGAAATTTTTCCTTTTTTTTTTAAAAAAAAGTTTAAATTTCCCTTTACAAAAGTTTAAGCCGACATACACCCCACATTTTTTTTCCCCCACACAAAACAAAAACTGTGATCCCCGAAGTCAAAAGCTTTTAAAAATACTTAGGGCCACATGTATTAAAAAATTTCCCAGGTTTTAAAATCACTTTTATGCCCCCTAGCAACCAAAACAGGTTTCCCCCCGTTCCCTTTCAAACAGTGCCTTGAAAAAAGAAAGGGGCCCCTTGGGTTGATTTTTGGGCAATAAAAAGAGTTTTAGACCTAGGGCAGTTTTTATACATGTGGCCCTTAAAGGGGGTTTTGCCCCAAAAATGAGTTCCTTTCCTCTTATCGCCCCAGGAGAGGGAAAAATTTTTTTTCAGCATGTATCATGGGGGAGAAAGGGACGGGAGTTGAGCGAGACCCCAGGGGATGTCGAAAGTTAACTTTAAATAATTAATTACAACCCGTGGATTCTCAAAAAAAATACACAATTTCTAAGAAAAAATCCCTCTTTTGGGACTTATTTAGGCAAAATACAGGGGCAACCAAAAAAAAATTTAGTATCCTTTAAAATGAATAAGGTTGCACACCGAAAGATCAAAATTTTTCATTTAAAGAAAAAACCCCTTTTTTTGGGTTTTAAAAAAACAATCACCCGGGGTTTAAAAGTAAAAAGGGTTTAAATTGTTTCCCTCTTATAAAAAAATTAGATTTTAATAATGTTTTGGTTTCGTTTCCCGGGCCCCAAATGGACCTTTTTTTAAACCCAATCTCTTAAAAAAATAAAAAACAAGGGGCAACAGATTTTTATATATAAAAAGCATAACCAAAAACATTCCTGGGTTTTTAGTGGGCAAAAATAGTTTCAATAAAAAAATTGTTACTCACTTTCCCGTTTTTAAAAACTCATGTTTTTAATTTTTAATTTTTTATGTGCCATTGAAATACAAAAGACAAAAGGATCAGTTATTTCTCCCCAAAAAAAAGGGCCCAATTTTAATATATAGGGTTTACAAAAAAATTTTTATACCCCCAAGAAAAGAGTAAAAGATTTACCCAGGATAATTTGGGTTTAGACAAAAAAAAACTATTTAAAGGGTAAAGGGCCCTTTGGGAAAATGATTCCAAAAAAAAAATTTCCCCGAGTAATTAAAACCATGAAGGAATTTTTGAGAAAAGAGGGGAAAAATGTTATAAACCAATATATGTCAGTAAAAAAACTAATATTAGATATTCAAAGAACCCTATGAATGTGTCCCCGGGGTAAAAACCCTGCCATCCATATGTCCCCCTATGGATTTTTGATAATTTGTAAAATTTTATATAAAATATAAAAAAAATATTAATATATAATATATAAATTTAATTTTTAAAAATATATAGAGAAGAGAAGGAAAAGGGAGCATCCCGCATAAAAAATATAATCCCGATGAAATCTCACATGGGTTTAAACTCACAAAGTTAAACCATTAGATTTTGCGCCAAAAAATTTCAGAAAAAAAAAAATAATAGGAATATAGAAAAACCGTTTTCACAGATCCCAAAAAAAAAATTCCTTAAAAAAATTTAAACTTTTAAAAGAAAAAGCATTAAAATAATTATCCTTTATTTCATAAAAATGGCCTAAACATAAAAACCCCTATAAAAATATTCAACTGTAAGTATAAAGTAACCGGGGGAAAATCGTAAACCCAGATACAAAAGCAAGTGGACAAAAGTCTAGCTAATCACAGCAAAAAAGACATTTTACAAATTTCCTATTAGGGGGGAGAAGTGCCCCTTTTAAGGGGGGAAAATATGGTCAAAAATTTTGGGCAAAAACTCACGGTTCTGAAAAACCCCTTTCACAGTAGACTCCCCTTTTCCCCCCTTTGGGCCAGTTATAAACCCTATAAAAAGAAAAACCAAAATATCGCTATCACTATTTCTAGTCCCATCCAGATAGAGCACTTTGCCCCGAAAAAGGGGGAACCCCCCCTCTCGCGACTCAACCCCAACTAACTAAATTTTTACAGTAAAAAAACCAAAAAAGAACAAGACATAAATCCCCCACGCGTTTTTTCCCAAAATATGGTTTATCAGGGGGAAAATAAAAATACATCTGTATTAGAGATGATGATGGTCCCAAATGAATTTTGGGATTTATGAGGCCAAGTTTTGGGCCCCTAATTAGTTTTTAAATTTTACCCCCCAAAAAAAAATTTAAATATAAACAAAACAAGGACAAAGTAATGAATCTAGATAATATAGATCATGAACCCTTCCCCTTTTTATAAACTAAAAACCCCTGGGGGGTTTACCTGTAGTATGTTGCTGTTGGGCGTGGAGCCGGGAAATTTCGGGGCTGAAGGATCGGGGCTCCTTTTTTATACCTGTGCGCACGCTGTTAAGTGCCCTTATATGGAGGGACCCTGCTCCTAAAATCCTTTTCCCCCGCATGCCCTCCCCCAGCGTCACGGGGATATAGTCATGTGACAAAAGGGAATCCCGAAAAACTAAAACAGGGGATCGCCGAGATTTTAAAGCAGTCTTTGGCCCCTAAAAAATTGATCTCTCCTGAATCAAAGCTAGGTACCCAGATTTACGTATCTAAAAGAAAAATTTCTAAAGTGCCAAGTCCCCGGCCCTTGGAGTTACGTATATACGCCCGCCAAATTTGACCAAACCCGCAGTGCAAAAAAGGCGCTTTAAAAATAGCGACAAATTTTGGTTTAGAAATTAAAATTTTCTATAAAAGCCCCCAGTGGGCTCGCCCATCACCAAAATACCAAAAGGTCCCAATTTTTTTTTTATTTTATTTATTTGGAGTAAAAAAACTTACCTCACTAAAATAATAAAAGAGAAAATTTTTTATCAACAATATTAAAAAAGGGGACCTGATTTTCATACAATAAAAAACTATTGAGATAAACATACATGTTTGTTAATCATAAAAATTTAATTAGATAAAAATGGATTTAAAATTTTAAACAGAAAAAACGATGGTGACAGATAACCAAGGGAAAATTGAAGACGTTTACAAAAACCCCAGCAATTTTCCACAAAAAATCTTAAAATTTCCCAAAAAACATTTTACTTAAAAAAAGCATATATGGAGATAATCATACCCTTTTTTTAAGGGGTATCGTCACCATTTTTAATGTGATAAAACCGGGGCCCCATATTCCTAAAAATGGAATAAAACAATATTTATACTGAGAATACCCCCCAAGATTTTTTTTAAAATTTTTTTGGAGGAGAAACAAAGGTTAATACAAAAAACAAAGTCCCCAAAAGACCTTTTGGGGGTTTAAAGTCTCAAGATGATGAATTCCAAAAGGATTTCCCCCTGTTTTTAAAAACGTATCCCCTTTTCCCCCCCTTCGGGGGAATTTTTACGGAGTCGATCACCTGGTATCTCAATTGGGGGCAATTGTGGGGTTTCCTTTTAGGCCCAAAAAGTGCTGGGATTGGGAAAAGGAGTTATTCCCCCTGATAGTTTATTTGTGTTTGGGTATGCGGGGCCCCCCACAGCTGGGTGGTCTCCCCCCCCAAATATCGAACCCGGGACGGGCATTTGGTCATATACCCCACAAAAAGGGGGCTCACAGGGAAAAAAAAAAAAAATTTTTACTTCCCTTTTCCTCTTACCCCGTCTTTTGGGTGGGGCCCAAAAATTCCCCTTAATCACATTCGAGCATTGGCCACAACCGACATGGATTTGTGCCCCGCTCTTTGCGACTGCAAAAAGGTTTTTCTGGGGAATTTTAGCAAAACCCCCTACATTTAGTCTAACTATTTAAACCCCAAAGGTTTTTGGGGATCTTTTATAACAACAAAATTGGGGGAGGGGGAAAAAAATTTTTCCCCAAACTTAGGGTATGCCTGGTGTAAAATTGGCCAAGTTTCCCCAAATTGCACCCTGTAAATTTTTTTTAACAAAGGGTGGGTATGCGTAAACACGCAATACGTTTTTGGTTTTTTTTGTTTTTTCTATTTCCATATTCCCTCGTAGAAAACCCAAAAGTAATTTTTTTTTTCTTTTAACAAGGGTTTGGTTTTCCCCCTTTGTGAGAACCTGTTGGCATTTCCCCCATTCGAACGTCACGGGGTTTTTTTTTTCAGAAACAAACCTTTACACCCTTTTAAATTTGGGACTTGGGAGAGCCCTTTTTAAAAGATTTGGGGTGGTTTTTATTGGAATTCCAAAAAACCCGTTTGGGGGTCAGTGGCTTTGTGATGCAGGTCAAAAGTAATATACCTGTTTTATTTTTTCCTAAAAAAAGTGTCTAAAAAAAATTTAAACCCCTCTATACCCCAAAAATTAAAAGTAAATCTCAATTCTGGAAAAAATTCCAAATTAAAACAGTCAACAAAAATCCCAAAAAAGGAAGGCTTTTGGGGCCCCCCCCTATGCCCAAAAAAAAGTCAACATTATAACGGGAACCATAGTTTTTTTCATTTCTTGAAAAAGACAGTTGGGATAAAAAGTAGGGTTCCTCTAAAATCTTTAAAATTTTAGCATTTTGGGAAAATGGGGGGTATAAAAATCTTTTGTTTATCCTTTTATTTAAATATGGCCCGTTTTTTTTTAGATTAATAACTGATCCTTTTGTTTATTGTATTTCAATAGGGGAAACCCTAAAAATTTTTAAAATTGAAATGAATAAAAAACTAGAAAGTGAGGGAATAATGTTTTTATTTTATAACTATTTTTTTTGTCACTAACAACAGATGTGGTTTTTTTATGCTTTTTATATAAAAAATAATTGTTGTCAATTTTTTTTATTATTTTAGAGATTCGGTTGAGAAAGGGGCCCTTTTGGGACCGAAAAATTTTTCACATTATTGAAACTTAAATTGTTTATAAGAAGGAAAAATTTTTAAAACCCCGTTCTTTTTTTAAAACCCGGGAAGATTGGGTTTTTTACCCAAAAAAAGTTTTTTCTTTATAATGAAAAATTGATTTTTTGGTGTTTCCCAAACCCTTTTTTATATTAAGGACTATTTCAAAATAACAGGCTCATTCATTGCTTTTTTTCCCCGTCCCTTTCAAGCCCCTTTATGTTCCCTGTCATCAAAAAGAAGGCAGACAAAAAAGCGGTGGCCAGATCAGCTCCTATCAGTGTCCTGGTCATGTCTAATGTAAACTGTCAGGAAACTAAGGGCATATAAAGAATCCCACGTATAAAGGGCATAAACTAAGGGCATATAAAGAGGATCCCAAAGTCAACATTAATCGTGGGGAAAACCCCCTTTTAAAGACCCCCAAAAATTGTTTATAGTCTTTGCCTCCTTGCATTTCAACAGTCTTAACTTTTTTATTGTCAATGACGCAGTTGTATGAGGCCTTTTTTTATTCGGGAGAAGTTGTACTTTTTGGGGGAATAGTTTACTTTCACTTATAAATTATTGCAGATTTTTTTTTCAATTATTTTTCAATTTTTTTTTACACCATTCACATTTCACACTTAATAACTTGTTCGATTAATTCTATAGGTTATTACATCGTGTGGCTAGCTAATATGTGTAATGTATGCACAATTATTGTTTATTAAATATTTATTTTTTATTATTTATTTCATTTTTTTTCTACACTTTTTTTTCCTTTTTTTTTTTTAAATCCCAAGAAGGGATAGCTGTTTTACATCTTTTTTCACTTAGCAATGTGGTAGCATATTCATATATGCTAATACATTATAATCTGTGTCAGTTTGACAAAGGCAGCGATCAGGGCAGAAAACAGTGTGCTCTGATCGCTGGCTTGTTACACAGACAGCCATGGGGCTACTCTAGGTCCCTAGGGCTGACTCTGCAGCCATTTTCCGGGCTCTGTCGGGTCACCGGAAGTCCCGATCACCTGGGAAAGCCCTTTGATTATACGGCGGTCACTGACCCCGATATCTGCAGCGACGTCACCTGCACCGCACCAACATTTTACACACCCCTATAAATAAAAGTAAAATGTCCCAATCTTCCCAGAGACTCACTCTTTCCTGGCCTCGGGAGCGATTCTGCCAGTGATTTGGACGAGGAATTAATTGCGTTTATCTTGTCCGAATCCTCCTCCGCTGATGAGGGTCCCACCCGTAGACTTCCCCGTAGGTCAGAAGAGGTGACCCCCCCCCAAGCTAGTGACCCCATATGGACTTATGCACCCAGATGATTATAGCCACAAATCCTTGACTTTGTGGCCACCCACTACAGGCCTCACTGTAATAGATTTATTTAAAGTCTTTTTCTCTGAGGATCTGGTAGATGTCATGGTGGCACAGACCAATCTCTATGCCAAGCAGTTTTTGGCCCTAAACCCCACGTCGTCATTCTGCAGATAGACCCCTGTGGACGCTGCAGAGATAATGGCATTTTGAGGCCTTATTCTGCATGTGGGCATAGTGAAGAAGCCTGAGTTCTGGTAGTTTTGGAGTATGGACATTTTTTATAGTACTTCGTTTTACCACCACGCAATGACCCAGAAGCGCTTCAAATAAATCTGAAAATTCTTGCATTAAGCGGATAATGCACTGTGCCTGCCACGTGATGACCCCACCTATAACCGCTTGTATAAAGTTTGGCCTGTTATCACCCATTTCAGTGGTCCATACCTCAGAGAAATGTATTTATGTACACTTAAGTCCCTCAAACATTTCAAGGGCAGGCTTAAATTTCGCCAATACCTGCCCAATAAAAGAGCGCGTTACAGGGTTAAACACTACAAGCTGTGCGAGAGTACTTCCGGGTACAGGTATAGCTTCAGATTTTACGAAGAAAAGAACAGCCAAGTTGTACCCCCAGAATGCCCCTTTCCCTGAAAATAAGTAAAAAGATAGTGTGGGATTTGGTGCACCCACTGCTGGATAAAGGTTACCACCTGTATGCAGATAACTTTTATAACAGCATTCCACTTTTTAAGTCCCTTGGCTGCCAACGTAAAGCAAACTGTGGCACAGTGCGCAAGAATCAGAGGGGACTCCTTAAACCCTTTGTTGTGCAATTGCTCCCAAAGGGTGAAAGCGGGGCTCAATCCAGCGATGACCTGACCTGCTTCCGCTCAAATATAAGGACAAAAGGGACACCTGTCACGGCCCAAGTACTACCCTTGCCCCTGTACGAGGTACCAGTACAGTCGCCCACAAACCCAACTGTATTACGGATTACAATCGGTACATGGGAGGGGTAGATGTGTCGGTCCAGGTGCTGAAGCCGTATAGTGCCACACGTAAGACCAAAGTGTGGCACCAAACCTTTCACAGATTTTATTGTGCAGTATCATGTCGTGTACAGAAAAACGTCAGTTTGCATTTTTTCGCCTTTTCCGTACCACTGCTGCCAGTTTTGATTTTCCTGACAAAGCCCAATTTTTTAAATCTTATATTATAATGTTGTACCGTGTTAGCCATAGAAAGTAGGAGAATAGTGAAGAAATCAGGCAATACCTTTTAGAGACTAACTGAGTATATTTGATGGGTGAGTTTTTCGAGAGACTAGTTTCCCCTTCCCTTGACCTGAAGAAGGGGTATTTCCCTCAAAAGGGCTCACAATTAAATAAAACTCAGTTGGGCCCAAAAAAAAGAAAATTCCCTATTTTTTTTAAAATTTTTATATGTAAACACTTTACGTAAAGAAGAATTTTTTGACTTTCCCTTCTTTGGAATTCATAGATGTTTTCTAAAGGACACTTTGTGCTTTAAGACCTAAGAAATTTTTTGGGGTAAATTAAATCAGGGTGTGGAATGGGAGTCGTGATTTGGGGGCCTTTATAAAATAGACCAACTCCCAAAATATATAATAAATTGGTACAATTAGTTCAATGAAATGCCAAGAGCAAGAAGAATTGGGTCTTGCCAGTGCTACTGCTCCCATATCTTCAGCCTCCAACAAAACAATGTGCCATAAACCGTAGATGTAAAACTTCACAAAAATTTATTCAAAATGTTTCTTAAAAGTCCGTGACCAACACAGCTTTCAATAATATAACTTTTTCATGCACAAAAAAAAAAAAGGGGGATAAAATAACGTGAAAAACCCTGCTTTTTATTTTTAAAAGCCCAGTTTTTCCTTCCCTATACGGGGTAAGGTTGGAGGAGGCCTGGAGCCCCGGGCATTTCCCCGTTATCGGGTGCGACTTTCGGGGAGACCCCCTCCCCCTTTCTAAACATGACACGGGAAACCCCTCGGCAAACCTTTTAAAAGACAATTACAAACAAGGGTTTTAAAATTTCCAGGGATTTTGAAATCAACATTTTATAAAAAAATTTTTTAAAAGGACAAAAAACTTTCTTTTTCCCTTTAAAAGCTAGTGATTTAACCGATAAACCCATTTGGGCTTCTTTTTGTAGCAACTTAGTTTGCAAATACCTACTTTCTTTACAATAGAATTTCTCTAATATACACCAGCGCAACTCGGGAAACCCGCCCCCTTTTCTCCCCAAAAAATGTTGGCAAGAAAAGTTTTTTTTCCATGGGTTTTTTTTATCTTCGCATCTTCTGATGGGAAATTTTGCTCGTAAAGCCGTTTTTTATCCCCCGTCGTTTGTCCCACGTATGTTTTCCCACAGGGACATTTCAACATATATATCACCGCTTCACTGGAATTTTTTGGGGCCTTGATTTTAACGGGGAAAGCCCTTTTGGGGTTGGGGGGGCTAATTTGATCACCCTTAATAATAGCCGAGCAGTGTTGGCATTTGCAACATGCAAATGTACCAGCCCTAGTTGGTTTAAGTACTGTCTGAACAGGTCCCTGCGTTTTCTTTCGAAAAAATTTGCTGCCCCCAATTTGGGCTGCTCAATGCCCTATTTCCGAAAGTCCTTTTAAAAAAGGGAGATTTTTAAACAAAAACCCAAATTTGGGATCCGTTTGTAATACTTTCCAGTGTTTATCAATCGCATGTTAACAATCCCTGCATGACAGTCATACGTAGACGTTTTCGATGTTTAACTTTTAGATGTTTTCGATGTTTAACTTTTAAAAGGTCTTCCCAGTTAATTGAAAATACTTCCAAACCCAACTTTTTTTAAAAAATCCTTTCATCAACCCCCTATCTAAAAAATTTTGTAATAAATTTTAAAATTTAATATTAAAAAATAATATCATCCCCCCTGACAAATAGTGGGGCACGTTAAATTTATTTTCATAATTCCTCTAAATGTCTGAGGGATGCGGGGCTTTTTTTATCCCAATAAGAATCCCATAGTTAGAATCAATGTCTTTTGTAAACAATGTTGTAACCAATGAAGAGCCTCGCTTTTTTAAACCTTAAACTCCAATTATTGCTTTTTCATTTTTGACTCTTTGAAACCAAAAAATTTGAAAAAGTGGTTTGGACTTATTTTTGATATGTGAACGAATTCCCCCATCTCGGAATCTACCCCAGACCAGAGGAGGAAGACATCGTCCACATCCCAAAGGGCCAACACATTGCCCTTTCCAAACAACGAGATGAAAAGCCCCAAACTCTCTTTAAAAAGTATTATAAAGAATTGGCACCCGGTTTGCCCGGGGGAAAACCCATCGACCCCCTGTAGTTAAAAAAAAAAATGTCCCCCAAAACCCCCAAAAAAATTTTTTTTTGTCAAAATGATATCAAGTAGTTGCATCAAAAATGCAATATTTAAAATTAGACAATAAACCTTTTTTTGATTATTTACTTGACCCCCATGGTCCCCCCTTTAATTTGAAAAGGGATGTTGGTAAATAAAGATTTTTAATGCCCAAATTGGCAAAACCAAACATTAGAACAATCAAGGTTTTTCCCTTTGAAAAATTGACCCGTATCTTGCAAGATATTTGAATCTTTTTTAACAACTTCTTGCAAATAAGTGACCAGGAATGCCGTGGGGGCCCCCACATAAATCGTGCTGGAGAAAAATTTTGGGGTCCCGGGGAAATTTGTGGTTTTTTTTGGGACCATAAAAAAGGATGGGAAACCCTTGGGGTAAACTTTGGTAAGCAATAACTTCTCCTGATTAGTTATAATTCCCTTTTCCACTGCCTCCTGTAGTGTCTCCTCAATAAGCCTAAGAAAATCATTTGTGGGGTCATGACTTAGTCTCTGATATATTTGATCATCATTAAGTTGGGACATAGCTTCCTGCAAATAAGCCTTTGTGTCAATGATGACACTAGCTCCCATATCTTCAGCCTCATCAGATGAGGAGTTCAATTTTGAAAAGTATTTGGATGACATGGAGCAGGCCAAGCATTACCACAGGGGAACTGATTCCCATAGCAAAAAAGATTTTTAAACCCAAAATTTTAGCAAAAATTTTTTCAAATTGCTTTTTAAAAAAAATAAAATATTTTAACCCTTCAACAGAATGACATGCAAGGGAATTAATTTATTCCGGGAAAATTTAGAGATGTTGCCCATTGGTCCCCCACTTGCCAACCCAACCCCAAATTAGCTAGAGAGTCCGTTTCTAGCCGGAATAATTTAGATAGTTTTTAGGTATCTTTTGGGTTTTATTTCTCAGGACAAATTTATAGACTCACTCCAAAAACGTGTTTTTTAGGACGTTTTTGTTGAAAACCCTTTTTCCCCACTTACTGCAGCGTTTTGCATATTTTTCAAATTTTTTTAAGTTTTGGTGTTCTAAAAGGGCGTAAACCAATAAATATATTTTACACCCCCCAAGGAAAAGGGTTAAAAAGGGTTTTTTAACTTTTTAAATTTGGCTCCAAATTTTTCCCCCAAACCCCTACAGCTTTTAAATGGATTATTCATTTTTAGACAATCAGCTTTGGGTATCTTTATACAGAACTCTGACCTGAACTATTTACATATGCTTAAATTATGCCGATTTTTAAGTAACTGCAATTTTACAGTTTTGCCCCGTTATGGGACAATCTTTTTTCCCTTTTTGTATATCTAAAAATTAAACCCCTCCCCACATTCCCCCAAAAGCACAAATGTGTTTTTTAGGCTGAATTTCCCCCTGAAGGTCTCTGGTTGGGACAGCCCGAAGAAAGATTTTCCCCGGAAAAAAAAAAACAGCATTTATTCCCCATGTACGGTTTTTCGGCCAAAGGAAAAAATTTCCAAAAATGTACTCTTTGAGGCCCTTACAGGGAAGAAAAATTGAATGAAGTCCCCCTTTTCAAAAACAAAAGCTGGACGTCCAGGGAAAATATCAGTTTAACAAATTGGCTATCAAAAGGTCTATATCTAAAGGGGCAACACAGCAGTGGGGGTGACTATATTTCTTCGTAACATTGAGATCAAGATGTCCCCGGGAAGCCCCATGCGACCCACGTTACAAAGTCTGGGAATGTTTGGGCCCGAAAAAAGTGGGTGAAGCTGCGACCCCTTTAAACTCGTCTAAAAGCAATGGCTCGAGTTTGCAAAAAAATATGAAAAAAAGGGAAAACTTGGGAAAAGGGTGGGGTCTGTACTGATGTATGAAATTAAAAAGGGCCCCGGGCCCCCTGAAAAGGAGGGAAATGGGGTTTGGGAAAAATTGACTTGGATTGAAAATTGAAGAAAATGTCAAGTTTGGGGGGGAGGAAGCCCGATGATATGTGGGTTCTTTCCCAAACCAAATATTGGGAAAACCCTTACTTGGGTCAACAGGGTCTCAAATTTATTAGCCCAAAAATGTGATATCCCCAAAAAGATGATTTTCTTCATATACTAAGTTCTAATTTGGGTAAGGAAAAGGGCCTATTTCAAGGAAACAAACCCGAACATACCCCCCCCCAAAGGTTTTAGAAGGGGAAAAGGTTCAAAAAAAATTTAAAAAGAAATTGCTGAATTGGCCTCCCCCCCCGTCCCCAGGGCCTCAACCCCCAAACAAACATTGGGGGAAAATTAAAAAAAAATTGTAAAGCCCTCCAGTATGCCCCCAAAAATTGGGAAAATTTTTTAGAAAAAGATGGGATCAGAAATTTGGGCAAGAAAAACCCGGAATCTGAACCAGAAGCCCGAAGGATTCAAGCAGTTTTGAAAGCCAAAAAAAGGGGGATTTACCAAATACTAACAAAAATTAAAAAACTAACATTTTTATTTTTAAGGGTTGGGGCCCAAACAGGGGGTTAAAAATGCAGTTACATGCCAAGAAAACTGCAGAAATAAGCAGATACTAAAATTCAAATCACATTTACATATAAAGTAGGGGAAGATGATTTTTACGGGCTTGAGGGGGATCCGGGACCCCCGCAGGGGATGGGGAAAAGCCCCCCCAGGGAAATGGAGTCTAAATGGGTCCCCGGGATTTACCAGAGCCCCCCGGGAAAGGGGGGATTTGGGGTTGCTGCCCGGGGGGAGTCCAAAGGTTTACTACCACTGGCGGGGGTTGCCGCGGGGGCGGCCAAGGGTAAAGGGGGGTACAGAAAACCCCAGTCAGGGTCGTAGTCAAGGAAGGCAAAAAAGGTTTAGGGGAGGCGGCTGTGATTTGTGGGCGTAGAAAAGGCAGAAAAGGGCCCGGGCAGGCGGCAAGGATTCGTGGTCGGTTTAAAAAAAAGCAAAAAGGGTTCGGTAAAACCGGGAGGAAAAAACAGGCTTTAACGGGTTTCCCAATAGGCAGTGCATAAAAAAACCCGCAAAGGCCATGGGAAGAGGCCCGGGCTAAATAGGCCCGGTTTTCCCGGGAATGGCCAAAATTTTCCGGCGCACTGTCCCCCTTTTAAAACTCGATTTCCGGCCCCGGGGCCTCCCTAAGGGGGGGCGCTGCGCAGCCCAGAGACCCCAGCGGACGGGGGAGGAGCGAGGGGGAAGTCACTGGGGGGTCCCGGGGCCAAAATTAAAGAGCGGGGCCCGGCCCCCCGGGGCGGGAGGGGGCCGCTCGGAGCGGGGCAGGAAGCGCCTGCGACCCGGGGGACGAGGGGCCCCCGGGGGGTCCGTGACGTACCCCCCCCCCTTGGGTTTTTCCCCCCTTCCCTTTTAGAGTGGGAAAATTTTTGAAAAATTTTCTGCGGTCCGGGTGTTCTCCTCCCCCTCCACAACCCTTTTCCCCGGGCCCCAAACCCCTTCCCGTTCAATAGAAAATAAATTTTTCCCCCCTTTGTCCTCCTCATACCCAGGGTTTCTTTACCCCCAAAGACATTAGGGCCCCCCACGAAAGGAAGGGGTGGACGCTTCTGAGAGAAACGAAATTTAAGGGGCCCCCAAAAGGGTTTTTGTAGCGAGAATGAAAGGGGTTGGGGTACGCATGAGGAGGGAGCCGGAGGGTTTTTAGGGCCCCCCGGGTTTAGCGCTTAAGGGGCCTCGAAGGGGCCACAAAAAAGGGTCCCATTTTTTTAAGGGGGGGATTTTGAGGCGGACATATCGGGCTGGGGCAAACACCTTATCACCCCCGGGGGAAGACAGGAGGGGGTTCTTTTTTTTATTTTTGCCCCTTCGCCCTTTATGCGGTCAACCCCCGGGCAGGGATTGGCGGTTCCGGGCCCCAAAGGTCCCTTGGGCCTGGACCGGAAATGTCAGCAAACCTTTTGGGCCTTGGGGTGAGGATGATAGTGGGAGAGGTGGGGCGGGGATGGGACGCCCTAACAAGTAGAAAGGGGGAGGCACCCCCGGACTCCCGACCCCTAGGGAAATTAAACGAAAATTCCCCCCAAGGAAGAAAAATTTGGGGGAGTCATTTTTGCCGTTCAAGGGCACGAATGGGCGCAGGTAACATCCCAAGGGAAATTGATTCACTCTCTCCCCCCGGGCCCTTCGTCTGAAGGGGGGTAAGGGCCAGGAAAAAGTCAAGTTACCCGGAGGGTTTTGCGCAAAAAGGGCCCCCCCCAGAATTTAGAAAAAAACTGGCCCCCCCCCATCCCGAGATGATTTGGAGAGGGAGACCGTGCAGACAAAAATGTGGAGAAAAAAAAGTCGGCCAGGGGCGGGGCCCCAAGGGAAAACCGTCCCAAGGGGGCAAAAAGTTTCCATTTTAGAAAAAACCGGTTTTACCACCCCCCAACAACGGTATTAACCCGGGACCCCACGGGGGTAGGGTCGGTTATGGGGTCCTCGCTACGTTTAGACCCTGGTTGCGGGAGGGGTGGGGCAGTGGGGGCAAAAGCCCTGCCGGCTTGTGGCGGGACCTTGTTGCGAGCCCCAAAAGGTTCACGCCTGGACGAACCTTTAAAGTCCTTAGCGAGGGTCCTGGGGCCCCAATATACCCCCCGGGGAAACAGGGGAAACGTTTTGTGGGGGCCCGGGGGTGCCCCCGGCCCCCCCGACAGGGACCCCCCCTTCCCGGGTTTGCCTACGGAGGCATGGCCCGGAATATGTCCCTTTCCCGGGTGGGGCGTTTCCCCGGGGGGACCAGGGGCTGCGGAGTTTAAAGGGGGTTTCCCGGGGGGATTTTTGTCCTTTTTGGGGATCCCTTTTTCACCCCCACGTCGGAGGGCACCCGGGGAGGGCAAACTGCCTTCAAGTTTTTTTTTCGGGGAGGGGGAATAATCTGAAAATTAAAGCGGGAGAAGAAAAACGACCCAACCCAGCCTGACGTGGAAATTTAAATCGCTGGGCAGGGTTTGGGGGAAGGAGGTTTTTTTGATCCGAGAAGATTTAAAATGGGGTTTTCCGGGGGCCCCCTTTCCCGCAAAAACCCCCATTTTCCAGGGGGCCCTTTTAAAGGCCCCAAAATTTCCCCATCTCCCCAAAGGTGTTTAAAATTTCCCCTCCCCCTGTTTAAAAAAGGGTTTTTAAAGAAAAAGCCACAAGTGGCTGTTTTGCCCGTGGGGCCCTTTTTTTTCGTGAGGACTGCTCCAGCGGGCCCACCGCTGAGGGATTTTTTACTTCAAGCAGAAGGGGTTTTTTGGGGGCCGGCCGGGGACAGGAAAAGGGGCGCAGAGGGGAAAGGGCCTTTTTTGCTTGGGAACGCTTTCCTCGGCCTCGGAAGGCCCCCGCTCCTTTTGGGTTGGCGTTTTTCCTCGTAAGGGGCCCCCAAAAGGGGGGCCCCCAGCGTGGAGAAAATGCGGAAAAAAAAAGCCAGTGAAGTTGCAAAGCCAGGGAAACCCTTTTTAAAGGGCCCCGGACCACCCGGGGGTGGCCCTTGCAATTAACGGCTGAAAAACTTTGGTTTTGGGGCCCCTCCGTAGCCCCTTTTTGGGGCCGGATAATTTAACCCAGGGAACGGGAAGGGTGACTTTTATGGGAAGAGGGACTTCCCCAATTTGGCAAAAAAAAGGGGATTACTGAGGGGGCTTACACTTGAAAGGGAATTGAAGGCGGGTTTAGGGTTTAAGAACGGAAGTATTTTCCGGATGTCCCTAGGGTAGACCACGACACAGGTATAGAGAAATTTCCCCGAAGACATCGTTTAAAAAGAAAATTTCCCGGAAGAGGCCCGGCGCATTTACAGAGTCCCCAAAAGGGATCCCCCAGGGACTCCCAAGTGGCTGGCTCTTGGGGTTGGGAAAGGGCCCTCTTCCACTCAAAGCCCCCTTGGGGATCCCAACCCAATTGTTTTGGCCCCCCTCAGATCCAGCTTGGAAAAAAACCCTTGGCCCTTTTGCGGGCCGAATAGGGTTCCCTGAACCAAGGAAAGGGGAACCCGGGTTTTTTAGTGATCTTGTTTTAGAAACCCCGGGGTCGGGTGCAGGGGTCGGAAAGGGGGCCCGTCCTTTTTTCCCCCAAAGAAGAATCCGTTCCCCCCGGGAGAGGAGGGGCTTTTCGGGTAAATCCCTTTTTGTAATTTTGGTGTATTCAACTGGGGTTAGTCTCAGGAACGGATAAAAGGGGAGAATCTTTCCCCGAGGGGGGGCTGGGACCCGGGGGGAAAGATCAATCGGGGGAAACTATTGGGCGATGTGGCGGAAAAGGGCCGGGTTTCTTCTCGGAAAAAAAAACATCAGAAAACTCACGATAGCGGGGGGAGACCCGCTAGAGCTTTAGACGGTACCCGGGGAAGCGGGAAGCACCCCCGGGGGGAGGTGCCACCAAACAGCGAAGGGGACACTCTGGGGCCCCTTTGGGAAAAAATTGCCCCTCTGCCCGTTTAAAAACCCCGGGGGAATGTTGCCCGGGAGCCACGGAAGAACCCCCCTAGGGTGGGCGAGGGGAAAACCCGGGGTAACAACTTTGAATTTACAGTCTCTCTTTTTTGCAGGTCCAATTTTTAAGGAAAGTGGCTCCGTACGGTAAAAGGACTAGATCCTTTAGGATTTCCCCCCTGGGCGGGGAGATGGGGTTTGGGGGCTCTTTCCCGGGGAACCCCGGGAAAATGGGTTGGTAAACCCCGGCAGGCCAAGAAGTTCCCACCCCCCCCCGGATTTCCCGGGGGCGAAGTTGAAAGTTGGGTTTCCCCGGTTTTCCCTGCTTTACCAGGGCGGGTTTTGTTTCAGACGGGGGAGAGGGGAAATCACACCCCTAGGGAAGCCCCTCCCCCCCCCCACGGTGCCCTAGGTTGGCCCGGGCCCCCCGTTCCCCCCCCCCCCGCCGCGGCGGAGTATGCAACCCCTGAGGAGATGGGTTCCCGGGGGTTTCCCCCAGTAGAGAATTTGGTTTTTTCCCTTTCGCCGGTTGGTCCCAAATTCCGCGGGGGGGAGGTGGGCTTTTATCCACCCGGTATGGCTCCCCCCCCCCCCCCCCCCCCCCCCCCCCCCCCCCCCCCCCCCCCCCCCCCCCGGCTGGCTGGGAAGGCATTGGGTGTGGAGGCCCTAGAAAAAACCGGAGCAGGACGGGACAGGCGGGTGGTAGGACTGGTTCTTGCTCTTGGCGGAGCCCCCCCCTCACGTCTTCCCGGGGAAGCCCGGGTTCTCCGGTTAAACCAAAGGGGTGAGCTCGCTTTAAAAAAGGGCGTAAAGGTCCCGGGGGGCGAGGGCATCCCCTTTTTAGGCTGGGGAAAACCCCTTCCCGAAGTGGGGCCCCAACCTGAATCGTTTCCCAAACCAGCTCCGGGGCAAGTGTGGGGGAAATGCCGGCGTAGTCTCCCACGGGGGGCTTCCCCTTTTTGCAGGATCAAAAGGGCGGTCTCGGCAACGAAGCGCGGGGAAGGGTTTCGAAAACAACGGGGAAAACCCGTAGAAATGTCACCCCGGTCCCGCGGTGACCCATCGCCTCGGGCCCAGAAGGAGTTGCCAGGGCCCGGGCCCCTTTTCCCAGAGGACTGGAAACCCCAAGGCCACCTTTTATCCCTTTTCCCAAGGGAAATGGGCCAGCCCTAAGTTCCACATGAAAAGGGGGCATGGGTGATGAAGCCCCCGCAGGCCTTAAAGGGGCCCCCTGAACTTTTTCGGCATGGCCAAGCGGAGCTTAGGGGCCAACTGTAGGGGACTGTCCGGGAGGGAAAACCCCTGCAAACCGACTGCTGTGCTGAGTGGGGATGACTGCTGCTATGGGGGGGGCTGCTTTGAGCTGCGTGCCTGCTGCGTGATCTGTTTTGATTGTTTTTACCACGCGGTGGTTTAATTGGGGACGCTCGGGAAGGGGCGCCTTGGGGGGGATCCAAAGGCCCGGCTTTTTTCTGTTTCCCTCTTGAGGGGGATCCCCTGGAAACCCCCGAGGCGATGGCGAAGCTCACAAAAGGGGTGGAGTCTAAGTGGGTCCCGGGATTCCCCCGAAGGGGGGCCCCAAAGCGGGTTGGGGCTTGCTTTCGGCGGGAGTCCACCAGGTCACTACCACTGGCGGGGGTTGCCCGCGGTTTGGCGGCCAAGGGGAAAGGGAGGTCAGAATCGGCAGTCAGGCGTAGGGGGAACCCGGGAAGAAGGTTTTTAAGGGAGGCGGGGTGTGATTCGTGAACGTAGAAAAGGCAGAAGGGGCAGGGGGAGGCGGAAGGATCGTTGGGTCGGGAAACGTAAGCAAAAAAAGGGTTCGGGGACACGGGAAAGGGCCCGACAAGGCCCTTTTTGGAAAGCTTTTCCCAAAAAGGCCCAAAAAAAAAAAAGTTTGGGGAAAAATTTTTAAAAAAAAAGGAAAACCGGCAAAGGCCACTGGGAAAAGGGTGGGCTAAAATTGGAGCAGTGCCCGGGAAAGGCCAATTACCGGGCCTGTCCCTTTAAATCTCAGACGCCCGGGGCGCGCCGGTTCCCCAAGGGGCCCGGGGCCCCGGCCCCGCTGAGAGACCGAGGGCGGACGGGGCAGGAGCGAGGCCGGGTAAGTCACTGGGGGCCCCCCGGGGAGCGGGATGAGCGGACCCCGGACCCCAGGGGGGGGCGGGGGCGCCGCTCGGGGTGGGGCAAAGGGTTCGCCGCACCCCGGGGCGGGCGAGGGGGAAACCGTTTACAATGATTTTTCTATAAAAAAAGATAGTAGTCTCAGGTTTAAAGCTGTAGTGGTTTTGGGGAGATATGGGGGCCCGAAAGTTTAAAAGACAAAAATTTTTACTTTTTTTGCTTGTCAGTGTATGTTTACCTAAATAGCTTGAATATTTTATCCTAAAGGGGATAAAAAACCGATGTTAAACCCTTTTATACAATAAAGGGTTTTCACTTAAACATGCGCAATGTATGAGGGAGTCAGAGTCGGGAGTCAGGGAAATTGAGGAGTCAGAACTTTGGCTTACGGACTCCACAGCCCTGTTAAAAATCATACAATGTGATTTTCTGGATTTTTTTTCAGATTGTGTTTCTCACAGTTGAAGTGTACCTACGATAAAAATTACAGACCTCTCCATTCTTTATAGGTGGGAAAACCTGAAAAATCGCCAGTGTGTCTAATACTTATTTTCCACACTGTAGCGGTTCTAATTTTGCTTTATTCAGGAGATTAAGGAAATTGTATATATTGCTAGTGTACATTAGTAAATAGCTAGGAATAGCAGACTTTATATTCCAATCAGTGCTATTGAACCACCCATAGCCTGACCAGGAAATGAGAGTTTGAAGCTGGCTCTGGCTCTAGTGAAAAAGCATGGTGAGAAAACCTGTATAAGAACCGGGCGTGTTTTTCACTCCCCGCCTTCCAAGAGCTACTACTTCTGTATTTTTCCCCATCTACATAGACATGAGAGCTTTTTTTTGAAGGACAAAATGTACTTTTTAATGATGTCATTGACAGTACCAAGTAATGTACTGGGAAACCCCATTTATTTATGTGGGATAGAATGGGGGAAAAAAAACATGATTGCAGCATTTTTGTGTGGGTTTCATTTTTATGGAGTTCATTGTTTGGTAAAATTTACAGGTTATATATGTTTTGCATGTCAGTATGATTCCGGTGATACAAAATGTGTAGAGTTTTAATTATTTTTTAATTCTTTTAAAAAAAATTAAAAAAAATTCTATTTTATACATTTGTGCTGGAGCACCATTTTCTTCGACCAATAACTTTGTGAGGGGCTTGTTTTTTGCAGGCTGAAGGGAGGTCAGCATTGAGATCAACATCAATCCTGGTCAAGTATCCAACATCTTTGCCTGTGAAACATCCCCATATCATCAGGTTTCCTCCACCGAACCTGACCGTTTCTTCAATTTCTCAATCCGTTAGCCACATTCTTCCAAACCCATTTGCCCCCATCAGAGCCCGGTCTATTGACTTTCATCTCATGGTTACAAATCACCTGTTTCCAATCTACCATTTTTCGTACTTTTTTGCAAACTCGAGCCAATGCTTATGACGAGATTGAAGTCAAGGCTTCTTCACATTTTCGTCATCATTCCAGACTTGTGTAACGTGTTGCTTGCATGGACGTCTATGATCTCACTTTTATGAAGCAAACGAGCCACCTCCACTGTGTGTCTGTCGCATCAGAACTGATGGGCCGACCTGTTGATATTTTGCCTGGACGTCCACCCCTTGGCTTTTGAATTGATGGATAGACTTCATTTCATATTCTTCCAACTGTCATGCCCTTACAAGATGCAGTTTGGCAATTTTCTTGGCCTAGAGATGCTATCGATGAGCTGGATTATGCAGTTTCTATTTTCATGGGAAATCTTCATGGCTGCCGAACCAGTGACCTTTCACTTGGGAATCAGCCTAATAACACACTGAGCTATTAGCGAATGTGAGAACAAGTTATAATTTGTAGTATACAAGAAGAAAGAGATTGTTCCACCACCAGGAACAAAACAGCAACACTGCAGTTACATGACAAGAATTGGCATAACTAAGTATATGCTAAATAGTTGCAGGTCAAAGTTATGTATGAGATAGCCAAGTTGATTGTCTATAAAATGATGGGAGTCTCACATTCAAATCTGTAGTGGATGGTGAAATATAGAGCCTGAAAGTCAAAAGTTCAAAATATTGTTACCCTTTTGCTTGTTGGTGTAAAATATATTCATTGAATACAACTTTAGAACACAAAAAACGTTAAAAATTGTAAAACATGCAAAATGCTGCAGTAAGTGGGGAAAAAAAACGTCCTGAATAACATTTGTGGAGTCTATGAATTTGTTCTGAGAAATATCGCCTCCATCAGATCCTTCTTCATAGATGACCTCATATCTGATTTCATTATTTTAAGGCTAGAAAACATTCCCTCTACACTAACTTGGGATAGTGGCAAAGTGGTGACAACCTGGGCAACATCTCTTACAATCTCAGGGTATAAAGGAATTGCATCATGCACAGTTAGTTTTGATGAACAGTTGAACTCTTCTACTTCTTTGAAAGCAAGTGAAAAATTTAGCTGAAATGTGGTCAATCTATTTGCTATGGCAGCGGAATCTTTTTCCCTGCGATAATGCTTTGTCTGCTCCATGTCATCCAAATACTTTTCAAAAATACTCCTCATCTGATGAGGCTGAAGATATGGGAGCAGTAGCACTGGCAAGACCCAATTCCTCTTGCTCTTGGCACTGCATTGAACTAACTGTACCAATTTATAATATATTTGGGGGGTCCTGATTTTTAAATAATTAATTTGCATTTTATTGCATGAATTAAGTATTTGATACAAGAAAAAAACAGAACTTAATATTTAGTATAGAAACCTTTGTTTGCAATTACATAGGTCAGATGTTTCCTAGTTCTTGACCAAGTTTGCACACACTGTAGCAGGGGTTTTGGCCCACTCCGTCATATAGATCTTCTCCAGATCTTTCAGGTTTCAGGGCAGCCGCTGGGCTATACTGAGTTTCAGCTCCCTCCAAAGATTTTCGATTGGGTTGAAATCTGGAGACAGGGAAGGCCACTCCAGGACCTTGAAATGCTTCTTACGGAGCGACAACTTAGTTGCCCAGGCTATGTGTTTTGGGTCTTTGTCATGTTGGAAGACCCAACCACAACCCATCTTCAATGCTCTTAATGAGGGAAGGAGGTCCTGTACCCATTTCAGAAAAGAACCCTCAAAGTATGATGTTTCCACACCCATTCTTCACGGTTGGGACGGTGTTTTTGGGGTTGTACTCAAAAAGTTATATTGTGGGCTCATCAGACCTTCTCCCATGCCTACTCTGGATCTTCTGAGGGCCAATTGGGAACTTCAAACAGACCTGGACATGTGCAAGCGTGAGCAGGGGGACCTTGCGTGCCCTGCAATATTTTAATCCATGATGGCGTAGTGTGTTACTAACAGTAATCTTTAACCCCTTAACGACATATGATGAATGAGTACGTCATAGTGCTGGTAAGGGGCTTTGTAGCGGGATTGCAGTGCGATCCCGCTACACAGGCGCCGGGTGTTAGCTGCTAATTGCACCTAACACTTGGTGATTTATAACGCGAGAGGACGCTACTGCCATCCCATGCTGATTAACCCCTTAGACACTTCAGCAAATATGGCCGCGGCGTCTAAATCAATGAGAAATGGTGGCAAGCACCGTTTCTCACTCTGATCAGGGCATCAGCGATAAGATCACTGTGTCCCGATCGATGAACATGGCAGCTGAAAGCCTTGTGAAGGCTTCCATCGCTGCCATGTTTTCAATTTCCCCACTTCTGGCCCCAGGGCATCTTTGTACACCCTAATGCATCGTATATACAATGCATTATTCTGTTTAAATGATCGTGCCCCCCAGCGGTGAACCACCCTCGGGGGACTCAAAGCTAAAAAAAAAGTGTAATATATATATATATATATATATATATATATATATATATATATATAATATAGATAGATACACATATATATATATATATACATATACATTTCTCTTGTGTTTAACCCCTTACCGACATTTGATGTACCCATACATCAAGGTCAGGTAGGTGTTCCCGCAAGTTGACTAATGGGTACGTTATGGCGATCTTGCGAGCTCACAAGCGGAGCTCGCAAGATCACGGCATGGGACCAGTGTATATTACTGCTGGCATCATGCCGCATCCCCCGCAGCCGTAGTGAGTTCCGGCCGTGGGTGATTAACTCTTCGATGTTGCGCCATCGAAGCTGCAGGCAGTGAGCCCCTCCTGCCTGAAATTGGCACAGTGAGCGGCGGAGATGTCGCTCGCTGATCCCCTTACCCGACAGCCCGGTTGCTTAATGAAAGCATCCGGGTTGTCTGATGACGTCACCATGCCCACAATGCATTGTGGGCATGGACATTGCAAGTCACCATGGCGACCAGTACACAGCAGTAATGCTGTGTGTTGATCTCCTATTGTATGAACGATTTGACGATCGTTTATACAATTCCCCTCTGGGGAAAAGTTAAAAAAGTGTAAAAAAGTTTTAAAAAAGTGTAAAAAAGTAAAACACAAACACGAAAAATAAAATAAAAATATGGATGTCGCCCTTTTCCCCTTTACAAATGCCAATCTCCTCAAAAATAAATACAATACCCATATTTGGTATCGCTGCGTGCATAACGACCCACTCTATGCCAATTAAAACGTCCGTTCATCCCACACAAAAAAAAGTCCTTACACAACTCTATATATGGAAAAATAAAAAAGTTGCGGCTATTAGAAGATAGTGATGCATAAATATTGTTTTACACAAAAAAACACTTAAAAAAAAAAAAAGTACTTCCACATAAAAACTATATAATAATTTTCACGACCCATGGAGTAAAACTAACTTGTCATGGATACTGCATGGTGAGTGCTGTTAAAAATACCAGGATTTCAGTATTTTCTTCACCCTGCTCTCAGACTATGGTGATGCAAAAATGTGTTTTCCCTTTTGAATAAAAGTGTTTTTATTGTGTAAAAGCAGTAAAACATTAAAAAATATACAAATTGGGTATCGCTGTAATCATATCGACCTGCTGAGTAAAGCTAGGATGTCATTTATACCATACGGTGACCGCTGTAAAAAATAAAAACCACTACCAGGATTGCTGTATTTTGTTCAGAATGCCTCACAAAAACCTTAATAAAAAGTTATCAAAGCGTCATATGCCCCCCATAATGGTACCAATAAAAACATCAACTCATCCCGCAAAAAACAAGCCCATAATCAGCTCCGTATACAGAAAAATAAAAAAGTTATGGCTGTCAGACTATGACAACATAAAAAAAGCGTCCTGAAGGAGAGGGGCATATTGTACAGGTGGGGCTACCCGTTCGCCCTTTATGTCCGCAAGGGCGAACGCAATATTGCAATCTGCTCCCTGAGGACATACCAGCCTTCCTAAGAGATCTGGACATTTCCAATATAACATTACCACTGTGGCCTTCCATACTACTCCCTCCCTCTAACAGCTCTACACAGCAGAAATCCCGTCCATCTGGTCTCCCACCTAGAGGGTCGCGATGTCGAAGGAACCACTCTGGCTCTTCTGCTCTCTCCGACCCGGGGTGACTAACCTGTGTCGTTTGAAGGATCATCCATTATACCTTCTGCCTAAAAATTATGCTTGCAGAGGGTCTGCACTACTGCATCCTGTTGTCCCTTTTTGCTCAGTTATGCATTGACTCTCAGTTTGTTGCTTTTATCATACGAACCCTCTACTCGCTGGGCCTCCTGCGGCTCCCCGCGGCACCCCTTCAACTCTCTCTCCTTCTTTTTCTTTTTTTCTTCCCCTCCCTGTGAAACTAGGCCTCCTACTGATCCTAGTGGGTGGTCTAATGGCAGGGACCTCTTTGACTGTCGTATGGTGCCCCGGGTGTGCAGCTGAGTACTTGCAATAGAATTATTTCTCATGGTCGATTGTTTAATGCCCACTAGCTATTACACATTACAAAACATTAGAAAGTGCTGTTGCGACTACTTCTGATGTGGACGGCCCACTAAGGGGCTCCATCTCCTTAGTGCCTCGTTTACAGTTTTCCCCGGCACATATGGCTACATATCAATGCCATCTTAGCTTCTCAACTAGACTCCAGTAGCACATATTGCCTTGCTCAACTTTGGAGCGCTTTTTATTAGATGCGTGGCTGTGATGCCTGCTTCCTGTGTCCCCCACATAGGGCCAGGTCTTATTGTAGACCTTTCGCGGTCTGCCAGACCTATGACTATTTTAGTCCTTGCGGTACCTTGTGTATCCAGCAGCTTTACAGTACACATTTTTATCTCTTGTTTGCTTTATATTGCTAGACTTGTTTTCTTTCTTCTTTATCCCTCTCCTCCCTCTCACCTTTTCCCTTACCTTCCCTTAGGACGAGGACGCACTCAGCAGCTCTCACCGGATGGCCCAGATTTCATCTGTGTTATGTATCTCCTTTACCATGGCAGAACTAACACTCACCTCCTTCAACGCGAAGGGTCTAAACACCCCTGAGAAACGGGCACAAATTCTTTTCCACTTCCACCAGTGTGAGGTACAAATACTATGCCTCCAAGAAACGCACTTTAAATCTGGAAACATACTCCACATTCGCAACAGTGGAACTTTGCAAACAACCAGGAGTCCAGGTCCAGGGGGGTTGCTGTAGCGATCCATAGATCGCTTGCCCACCAAGTGACTGATTGTCAAGTCGACCCACGAGCGCGATATCTCATCCTCACACTAGTTATAGGAGGCCACCATTTCACCCTCATCAATGCATTTGCACCCAACCAAGGCCAAGTTTCTTTCTTTAAACATAACTTTATTAAAGATTTGAGCAGTTAACAATTATTTACAATACAGAGTGCAGTAGATTAAAACAATAACAAAGTGTCCAAAATGGACACCAAACAGTGTAAATAAAACAACCATCGTGGATAATAAAACACTGATCAAATTAGAAACAAAACGCCATCTTATATCTGCTGTTGAGAGGTATAACAGAGAAATTAATATAGGATATTAGGAGCACAGTACTTGGAAGATAACCACAAGTCCCAGAGGGATTTCTTCTTATTACAGATGAATGGGGAATCAATCAGTCTAATTTGCCAAGTTTCTTTCTTCCAAGACCTAATAGAGAAAACCTCTTCTGTTGCTAAGGGAGCCATCATACTTTGTGGGGATTTTAATTTAACCTTAGATCAAACTATTGATAATTCCTCTGGAAAATCCTCAGTCACCTACAGTGCAATTAAATTAGTAAAAAGGGCCTTTAACCCCTTCCCGACATTGGACGTATGCATACGTCCTGGTGGGAAGTGCGTTCCTGCAAATGGATGTATGCATACGTCCTGGCGATCGTGCAGGCTTACAGGCGAGCCCCGCACGATCGCGACATGGGACCAGCGGTATATTACCGCTGGCCTCATGCCGCATCACCCGGGGCCGGAGTGAGCTCCGGCCACGGGTGATTAACGCTTCATTATCGCAACCTGTCATGGTCGCGATAATGAAACCGCAGGCAGGAGGAGTGAGCTCCTCCTGCCTACAATCGGCGCAGTAACGGCACTCTGCGCTGCTATTGTTCAACTCGCCCGACTCCCCGGATGCTGTCTGAATGCATCCGGGTAGTCTGGTGATGTCACCATGCCCACTATGCATTGTGGGCATGGTGATTGGCAGTTACCATGGCGACCAGTACACAGTGATAATGCTGTGTACAGGTCTCCTATTGTAACAGCAATCTGACTATTGCTGTTACAAATCCCCACTGTAGAAAAGTAAAAAAAATGTAAAAAAGTGAAAAAAAAGTAAAAAAAAGTAATACACAAACACAAAAAATAAAATAAAAAACACGTACATCCCCCTTCTACCCTTTACAAACACCAATTGCCCCCCAAAAAATCAAAAATAAATAAAGTACCCATATTTGGTATCACCACGTGTGTAACGACCTGCCCTATAAATCTGTCATCCTAATTAACCCATACGCTGAACGCCGTAAAAAAACCAAAAAAAACCAAATCACATTATTAAGATTTATGTTCATCCCGCAGCACATAAAATGGAATAAAAAGCGATAAAAATTCATATAAATGCGAAAGATGGTCCAATTAAAACGTCAGTTCATCCCGCAAAAACAAAGTCTTTACACAGCTCAGTATACGGAAAAATAAAAAAGTTATGGCTCTCAGAAGACAGCGATGCATAAATATTGTTTTACACAATAAAACAATCTTTTTTTTTTTTTTTTAAAGTGCTTCAAAATAAAAAAAATATATATAAATTGGGTATCACTGTAATCATATCGACCCAGAGAGTAAAGTTAACTGCTCATGGGTACTGCATGGTGAGCACTGTTAAGAATAAAAATAAAAAACCCTACTAGGATTGCAGTATTTTCTTCACCCTGCCTTACAAAAAAACGGACTTAAAACTGATCAAAAACTCTTGTCCGCCCAAAAATGATACCAATAAAAATGTCAACTCATCCCACAAAAAAAAAAGCCCATACACAGTTCTGCACACAGAAAAATAAAAAAGTTATGGCTCTCAGACTATGGCGATGCAAAAAACGTGTTTTCCTTTTTGAATAAAAGTGTTTTTATTGTGTAAAAGCAGTAAAACATAAAAAAAATACAAATTTGGTATCGCTGTAATCATATCGACCTGCTGAGTAAAACTAGCATGTCATTTATAACGCACGGTGACCGCTGTAAAAAATAAAAACACTACCAGGAATGCTGTATTTTGTTCAAAATGCCTCACAAAAACCTTTATATAAAGTGATCAAAGCGTCATATGCACCCCACAATGGTACTAATAAAAACTTTGATTCATCCCGCAAAAATGAAGCCCATAATCAGGTCCGTATACAGAAAAATGAAAAAGTTATGGCTATCAGAATAGAACAACATAAAAACGCAATTTTTTATATAAATATTTCTATTGTGTAAAAGTAATAAAACATAAAAAAACGATATAAAATTTATATCATTGCAATTGTACCGACCTGCAAAGTAAAGTTATCCTGTCATTTACACTGCACGGTGAACACTGTAAAATTGAAGCCTAAAAAAAAATAACAGAACTGCGTTTTTTCCTCCCATTTTCATGGCCCAATGCTAAAAAAAAACAATGGAACACCTGTGCGCCCAAAATGCAAAATACACCCCTATATGAGATCCATGAGGGGTGTTGAATCCAAAATAGGGTGACTTCTGGAAGGTTTCACCTGTTCTGGTATTTGGGGGCTTTGCAAATGCGACATGGCCCCACCAAAATCTGCGTTCCAAAAGCCAAATAACACTCCCTCCCTTATATGTCCTGTCATGCGCCCAAACAGCAGTTTACACCCACATGGAAGAAATTGCGTAACAAAATTTGGGGTGCTATTTTTCCAGGATTTCTTGTAAAAATTAAACATTTTCAGCTAAAATTGAAGATTGTTGAAAAAAAATATTTTTTTTCATTTTCACAGCCTAACGCTAAAAAAATTTGTGAAACACCTGTTGGGTCGATCTACTCACTGCACCCCTGGATATATTCCTTAACCCCTTAAGGACCCGGCGTTTTTTTTTTTTGGTGAGTCGTTAGTTTTTAACGCCTCGCCTTCTGAAAGCCATAACTTTTTTATTTTTCCACCTACATAGACACATGAGGGCTTTTATTTTGCGGGACAAGATGTACTTTCTAATGGTGTTATTCACTATACTATAGAATATACTGGGAAACCGCAAAAAAATTCCAAGTGGGACAAATTGTGAAAAAAAATGTATTTTCGCCATGTTTGCGGGGGTTTTGCTTTTACGGCGTTCAATCTTCGGTAAATATAATGTGTATCTGTATTCTTCAGGTTGTTACGCATCCGGCAATACCAAACATGTAGGGTTTCCGTTATGTTTTGGTACCGTAAAAAAATTCCAAACATTTTCTATTTTTGAAATTTGCGCCACGGCGCCATTTTGTGCGACCAATAACTTTTTTGTACTAACACCTACGGACGTCAGTGAGGGGGCATTTTTTGCAGGCTGAAGTGTACTTTTTATCGCTAGCAGTTTGGAATGCATGCGACTTTTTTGATCATTTTTATTCCATTTTTTGAGTGACGTAAAATGACCAAAAAACGCAATTTTGGCGTTTGGAATTTTTTTTTCTTCTACGGTGTTCAGCGTACGGGACAAATGATGTTATATTTTTTATAGACGCGGCGATACCAAATATGTGTAACTTTTTTATTATTTTAATGATTTTATTTGTAAAATGGGAAAGGGGGGTGATTTGAACTTTTAATACTTTTTTTTTTTGTACTTTAATAACTTTATTTTTTTATTTTTTTTTACTGTAACATTGAGGCCACTGTGGTACTTGACCACTAGGTGGCGCGATTGTTAATACAACCTAATGCATTGCATAAGCAATGCATTAGGGTGTACAAAGATGGCTGTTTCCCCACTTCCTGTCTGCGGACGGAAGTGGGGCAAACCGGCCAGGGTAAGTGACGGCAGCCTTCACAAGGCTCCCCACCACAATGCCCGGTGAACGGATCGGCGCAGCATAGCTGCGCTTATGCCGATCACCGCACCGATCGGTGCGCGGCACCGATCGGCGTTAATTCAGACGCCGCGGCCATCTTTGCCGCGGCGCCTGATGGGTAAAACAGTGCCGGCGGGCGGAGCCACCCGCCGGCGCTGTTACTGCCGGTTGTTAGCGGAGATTTGCCGCTAACACCCGGCGGCGGTGCGGGGGGGTCGCGGAGCGATCCCCCGGCAAAGCCCCGTAGCGGCCCTGGGACATAGTCATATGCCCAAGGTCGTTAAGGGGTGTAGTTTCCAATATAGGGTCTTTTTAGGGGTGTTCATTAAGATTTAGCACCTTAGGGTGTCTGCAAGCCTGAAATGGAGCCTAAATAAAATTGTAATGAAAATGAGACCCTAGAGCCAAGTAGGTGCTCCTACTATTCTGGGGCTGGTGGTTGAGCCAAATAGCGCTCTAAGGCCACATATGGGATATCTCTGAACACAGCAGAATCTGGGGAATTAATATTAAGTTGCATTTCCCTGATCACATCTACCGTGTTCTTGTGAATAATGGATAAAAACTGAAAATCTGCAAAAAAGTGAAATTTTAATTTCTGTGAAACACCTTATGTATTAATAAACTTCCTAAATCCTGTTTTTAATACTTTAAGGTGTGTAGTTTCTTAGATTAAGTCCTTCATGGGGGTACCTAACATACAGGCCAATCAAAGTCACGTTAGAACTGGACTGGTCCCTAAAAAAATGTATATTGCAAATTTTCTTGAAAATTTGAAAATTGCTGCTAAATTTCTAAGCCCCCTAATGTAGTTAAAAAAAAAACATTTAAAAAAAATTATGCCAACCTACAGTAGACATATGGTAGATGCTAGTTATAAACTATTTTGAGTGGAATAAATATCTGTCTTACACGAAGAAATTTTTGAAGTTTGAAATTGGTAAATTTTTCAAATTTTTCACAATACTTTGATATTTTTCACAAATAAACAAGCACTTTTTGGACCAAAATTTCTTACTATCTTAAGGCACAATGTGTCACAAGAAAACAAATCTCTGAATCACATGGATAGTTAAAAGTGTCAAAAAGTTATTCTCACATAAAGTGACAGATGCCAGATTTAAAAAATGGGGCTCCGGTGGTAAGGGGTTAAACAGCCGCAACTCTGCGACGCTTGGAGAATTCAGCATCCAGGAGACAGAGACTATAGTTTCTACTCTGCACCACATAATACTTATAGTAGGTTAGACTATATTATGCTGTCTCACAACATTCTCCCATGGATGTCATCCACGTCTATAGGGAACATCCTTTGGTCGAATCATGCCCCTGTGTACTGCTCTCTCTCTTTCCCGTAGCTAACCAGGCCTGTCTGGTCATGGAAACTCAACGAATCTCTTCTGCTGGATCCAGTTTGCGTATCTGACCTACAGCAGTCAATTGCACATTTTACCCTAGATCACGCCCACGACACTACCTCTTCCATTATGCAATGGGAGGCTCTCAAATGTGTCCTTCGCATAGTACTGATCAGACATAGGGCACGGTTGAAGAGAGAGAGAGCACACAAAAATCGAAACCTTCGAACTTGAACATAAAAACGCTCTTTCCACTGAGGTCCTTAGAGAATTACATTGCGCCCGATCAGAAGCTAAACGTTTATTGGAAGCCTCGTGAAGACGGTACTTGCAAATTGGGAGGAGCTGTTTTTATGAATACGAGAACAAAAGTGGTAGAATCCTTACCAGGGCCCTATGCAGCCCGATAGCTCTTTCCCATATCACCTGCATCAAAAATTTTAGAGGCAACAAGGTCCACACCACTAAAGAAATCAGCGACTCCTTCCTTTCCTTTTACTCGGAGTTGTACAATCTCCCCACTCCCGCCCCCCACCGACGCAATGACCCGCCGAGCCCGTCCTTCTCCTGCCTCTCCACTGAGACCTTGGATACATTAGAGGATCCCTTCTCCCTGCAGGAACTTTCATTGGTAATCAAAAGCCTCCCAGGTGGGAAAAGCCCTGGGCCGGATGGCTTCACTAGCAAATTTTTCAAGACCCTCTCTCTCCAATAATGCTTAATGCCTTTAATTGTATCTCTGTAACCACTCCTTTCCCCACCCAGTCCATCTTAGCCCATGTCACCGTTATACCAAAACCAGGCAAAGATCCCACAGTTTGCGGAAGCTATCGGCCAATATCCTTGCTTAACGTGGACCTTAAAATTTATGCCAAGCTTTTAGCCAACATACTAAATCCCCTCTTGCCGGACCTGATTCACCCTGACCAGGTGGGGTTTGTCCCGGGGCAGGAGGCCCGCGATAACACCATTAACCCCTTACCACCGGAGCCAGTTTTGGCCTTCCTGACAGAGCACCATTTTCAAAACCTGTCATGTGTCACTTTATGTAAGAATAACATTTTAATGCTTTTACCTATCCATGTGATTCAGAGTTTGTTTTCTCGTGACATATTGGGCTTTAAGATACTAAGAAATTGTGGTCCAAATAATACTTCTTTATTTGTGAAAAATTTTAAAATATCGTGAAATTTTAGAAAAATTTGCCATTTTCAAACTTCAAAAATTTCTCCATCTAAGACAGATAGTAATACTACAAAAAATAGTAAATAAATAGTATAGCATCTACCATATGTCTTCTGTATGTTGGCATAATTTTTTTTTATTTACTTAACTTTTTTAGGAAGTTAGGAGGCTTACAAATATGATAGCAATTTTTCAAATTTTAAAAAAAAATTCAAACACAGATTTTTTTAGGGTCCACTTCAGCTCACATGTAGAATTGAGCGGCCTGTATGTTAAAAACCCCCATAAATCACCCCATGTAAGAAACTACACCCTTCAAGGTATTTAAAACAGAACTTAGAAAGTCTGTTAACCCATTTAGGTGTTTTACAGGAATTAAAGAAAAGTGGCGGTAAAATTTCAAAATGTCATTTTTTTTGCCAATTTTCAATTTTAATCTATTATTTTATGGAATTTAGTATATGGTAACAGAGTATAGCGTGCCTTTTGACCCCACAGGCTTTTCACAGAAATTTCTGGAATCCGGTTGTGAAAATGAAAAATTTCAATTTTTCCAGAAAATTGCACTATTGATCTGGAAAAAGCACCCCAAAACCTGTTGCCCAATTTCTTCCGAGTAAGGTGAAAATCACAATTATCTTGTATTTATTCCATACCTTTTAACAATAACAGCGACACGCCTTGCGCAAAATTGAAAAATTAGATTCCCAATTTTTCTGCCATGTCTCCCCGTTCTAGAGACACCCCATATGTCACTCTAGAATTTGGCTGCCCCCAGAAGCACGACATGGAGCAGACATAGCCATTATGCGCATGATAGGCCTATTTTGCTGAAATACACAGCCTGTCCTGACAATTGTACATGCTTTGATGTGAACGAAAATTATAAAACACCCAAAAGTGACCCCATTTTGGAACGTACACCCCTCAAGGAACATTTTAAGGGGTGTAATTCAAATTTTGAACAGACGGGTGTTTCATAAAGTTAATTCACAGACATTACTATGCATTAGAAAGGCAAAAAATGCAAACTGACGTTTATACGTAATTCACCATCTAACTGCACACTAACAGTGGCACGCCTTGCGCAAAATTGAAAAATGAGATTCCCAATTTTTCTGCCATGTCTCCCCATTCTAGGGACACCCCACATGTCACCCTAGAATTTGGCTGCCCCCGATACACGCCATGGAGCAGACATAGCAATTATGCGCATGACACGCCTATTTTGCTGAAATACACAGCATGTCCTGACAATTGCACATGCTGGGATGTGAACGAAAATTATAAAACACCAAAAAGTTACCCCATATTAGAACGTACACCCCTCAAGGAACATTTTAAGGGGTGTAATTCAAATTTTGATCTGACAGGTGTTTCATAAAATTAATTCACAGATATTACTATGCATTAGAAAGGCAAAATATGCAAACTGACGTTTATGCATAATTCGCCATCTAACTGCACAATAACAGCGACACGCCTTTCGCAAAATTGAAAAATTAGATTCCCAATTTTTCTGCCATGTCTCCCCGTTCTAGGGACACCCCACATGTCACCCTAGAATTTGGCTTCCCCCCGATACACACCATGGAGAAGATATAGCAATTATACGCATGACACGCCTATTTTGCTAAAATACACAGCATGTCCTGACAATTGCACATGCTGGGATGTGAACTAAAATTATAAAACACCCAAAAGTATACCCATTTTAGAACGTACACCCCTCAAAGAACATTTTAAGGGGTGTAATTCAAATTTTGAACAAATAGGTGTTTCATAAAATTAATTCACAGATATTACTATGCATTAGAAAGGCAAAAAAATGCAAACTGACGATTATGCATAATTCGCCATCTAACTGCACAATAACAGCGAACACGCCTGCGCAAAAAATGAAAAATTAGATTCCCAATTTTTCTGCCATGTCTCCCATTCTAGGACAACCACCACATGTCACCCTAGAATGTGGCTGCCCCCTGATACACGCCATGGAGAAGACATAGCAATTATGCACATGACACGCCTATTTTGCTGAAATACACAGCATGTCCTGACAACTGCACATGCTGGGATGTGAAAGAAAATTATAAAGCACCAAAAAGTTACCCCATCTTAGAATGTACACCCCTCAAGAACATTTTAAGGGGTTGTAAATTCAAATTTTGAACAGACGGGTGTTTATAAAGTTAATTCACAGACATACTATGCATTAGAAAGGCAAAACATGCAAACTGACGTTTATACGTAATTCGCATTCTAACTGCACAATAACAGCGGCACGTCTTGCGCAAAATTGAAAATTAGATTCTCAATTTTTCTGCCATGTCTCCCCGTTCTAGGGACACCCCACATGTCACCCTAGAATTTGGCTGCCCCCCGATACATACCATGGACCAGACATAGCAATTATGCGCATGACAGGCCTATTTTGCTGAAATACACAGCATGTCCTGACAATTGCACATGCGGAATGTGAAAGAATATTATAAAACACCCAAAAGTGACCACACATTTTAGAACGTAAAACCACTAAGGAACATTTTAAGGGGTGTAATTCAAATTTTGAACAGACAGGTGTTTCATAAAATTAATTCACAGATATTACTATGCATTAGAAAGGCAAAACATGCAAACTGACGTTAATACGTAATTCGCCATCTAACTGCACAATTATAGCGGCACGCCTTGCACAAAATTAAAAAATTAGATTCCCAATTTTTCTGCCATGTCTCCCCGTTCTAGGGACACCCCACATGTCACCCTAGAATTTGGCTGCCCCCCGATACACGCCATGGAGCAAAAGGAAGGGAGGGGGAGACACAGGACAGCACACACTAGTGCAATAAAAGTTTACTTTCACAAATAAAATAGTGGTTCAATGTTTAACTAACCTTTGGGAGTTGTGCTAACTGAGGCACAACACTCCCTGATGTTTTTAAATGATCTCAAGCTAGACAATATCCTTTTTAGTAGTCCGCTGCAGTGAGTCACCGTGGATGCTTTCTCCCAGCCGGGAGATAGCAGGAAAACGCTCTGAACGATCAAGGCTTGTTCACCCGTAACCTCTCAACTTTTACGGGACCTACCAGCGCTGGACTACACACGTAAAGGTTGTAAATTAAGAATCTGTTTAATTGCACATAAAGGAAGACGCGTTTCGTGCAATAATGCACTTCATCTAGTTCCACACTGAGCAACAGAAGTAAAACCACTTAAATACATTTTAAAAAATTAAGCAATCTTTAAAAAGAGCAGGTACACTAACACAATTAGGTTGCATAAAAACAATTGAGAATAATCTACCAGATCAGGAGAGAGAGACTAAATTTGAGAAAAATAAGAACAAAGAGAAAAAATTCCACAATTGTCCCAATTTGGTAACGAGATATAGCACCTCTCACATCCAAATTAGATCTATGCTATCAAAATATTGGCCAATTCTATTAAATGATCCTTTGTTAAAAAACCAGATTACACCGACCCCAGCAATAATTTTCCGTAAGGCTACATCGGTGAAGGAGATTATAGCTCCTAGTAACATTCATCAACATAAGAAATCAGGAGGAGCACTAAAGAAAATAAAAATGGGATGCTTCAAATGTTACAAAAAACAGTGTCTAACATGTACTATTATTTTGCATGGAACTACTCATTTTTGTTCCACAACAACAAAAGAAATATTCACAATCAAACACAATTTAAGCTGCAATAGCTCATATGTCAAATATCTACTAGAATGTCCATGTAAAAAACAATACATAGGTCGGACCACACAACAAATTAATAAAAGAGTGAATAGCCACCGTTTAAATATAAGAAAAAAGTATCAATTACATAGTGTCTCACGTCACATTGCAGAGGCACACAATGGTGACGAAAAATCCATCTCATTAATCATAATAGACCTAGTACCAGAACATAGAAATATCAGGTATGAATCCCTTATAAAACGTGAAATGTATTGGATTTATCGACTTCAATGTCTCTATCAATATGGTCTAAATGAAGTAACTGAATTGATACAGTAAAATACATTATTGATTATAAGATTTGGAAAATACCATATACATTGCATTGACTTGGTCTATTTAGACAGCAAAGTTTTTTTGTATATTGAAACAGTGAAAAGAGATAACTGTTTCAATATTGTTTACAACACAGAGTTTCAATTTCTTCAAAGTAGTAACAATATTTTAAATCAATATACATCTATTAATGGTTGAATAGGAGTGCCATCCAGAGGGAATAGTAAGAATTACAAACAATTATTTTTATAAGATATGCAGATGACGATGAGTATAATATTTTTAACATGGTTGATGAACTGACATAATGGATGTTTGTTTTATGTAAGATACATGTTATGTTTTTAAGGACAACTTGATTGAAGCTATGTTGTGAGAACGCCAGGAGAGGACACGTGCAGACACACGTGCACATCCTGGCGGGCTTTTTTAAAATGTATTTAAGTGGTTTTATTTCTGTTGCTCAGTGTGGAAGTAGATGAAGTGCATTATAGCACGAAACGCGTCTTCCTTTATGTGCAATTAAACAGATTCTTAATTTCCAACCTTTACCTGTGGAGTCCAGCGCTGGTATGTCCCGTAAAAGTGGCGCGGTTACGCTTGAACAAGCCTCGATCGTCCAGAACGCCATGGAGCAGACATAGCAATTATGCGCATGACAGGCCTATTTTGCTGAAATACACAGCATGTCCTGACAATTGCACATGCTGGGATGTGAACAAATATTATAAAACACCCAAAAGTGACCCCCTTTTGGAACTTATACCCCTCAAGGAACATGTGAAGGGGTATAATAAAAATTTTGAACGGGCAGGTGTTTCATAAAATTAGTTCACACATTATTGTGCGTTACAAAGGTGAAAAATGCTAACTGACATTTTTCCGGACATTCCACGTTACCGCACAATAAAACCTATGAAAGATTTGGTGCTGCAGGGAACAGTGCAGACACAAAAAAGGATAAAAGAAAGCTTAAACTAGAAATCCATGGACAAGTGGTACTGTTTGAAGCATTCTTTTATGCAGAGGCCGGGCTTATCAGGGCAGGTTTCACAATGATAGGTTGTTTTTCTGATTCCCCTTTTGTAGCAAACTGCATTTTTTATTGTGTCCTACCCTTTTTGCCAGTGGAGGGGATTTCATTGGGGAAATGCTGACCGGGTACAATACGGGGACGTCAGAACCAGAAGTGCTGGGGCCCTCACCCTGGTTCCCAAAAACAAGCGCCTTTATTACCTTCTCTTGGCCTGTACACCAGAAAAGAACAAAAGCGTTGTACATCGCCATTTGCACAATGTGCACGGCCAGCTTTTTGTAACACACCTTGGTCTTCCGTGCGGCACCTGGTCCGACAGGTCTACCCCTCCCATGTACCCATTGTAATCCAGAATACAGTCGGGTTTGTGGGCGACTGTACCGGTACCTCGTACAGGGACAGGGGTAGTGCTGGTGCCGTGAAATGTGGCCAATACAAGGACGTCCCTCTTATCCTTGTATTTGACCAGAAGCAGGTCACCGCTGGATTGGGACCTGCTTTTTCCCCTTGGGAGCAATTGCGCAAAAAAGTGTTTAGGGAGTGCCCTCTGATTTTTGCGCACTGTGACGCAGGCTGCTGAATTTCTGCAGCTGAGGCACTTAAAAAGTGGAATGCTGATGTAAAAGTGATCCACATACAGGTGGCAGCCTTTATCCAGCAGAGGGTGCACCAAATCCCACACTATCTTTCCACTAATTATTAGGGAAGGGGGCATTCAGGGGGCACAATTTGCCTGTCCTTCCCTTCGTAAATCCGGAAGTTGTGGGTGTATCCGGAAGTACTCTCGCACAGCTTGTACATTTTTATCCCGTACCGCGCTCTTTTGCTGGGCAGGTATTTGCGAAATTGAAGGCTGCACTTGAAATGTAAGAGGGACTCGTCCACACAAATAAATTTCTCAGGGGTATAGACCGCTGAAAATTTGATGCTGAAATGGGTGATAACAGGCCGAACTTTATATAGGTGGTCATAAGTGGGGTCATCACGGGGTGGGCACAGTGAGTTATCCGTGTAGTGCAAATATCTTTGAATATGTTCAAAGTGGGTACGGGACATGGCATGGCTGTAAAAGGGAGTACTGTAAAAGATATCAGTACTCCAATACTGCCGGGCCTCGGGCTTTTTCACTATGCCCATGTGCAGAATAAGGCCCCAAAATGCCATAATTTCTGCAGTGTTCACATGGGTCCACCTGCAGAAGGAGGACGTGGGGTTCAGGGCCAGAAACTGATGGGCATAGAGGTTGGTCTGTGCCACCATGACATCTATCAGATCCTCAGAGAAAAAGACTTTTAAAAAATCTAATTCAGTGAGGCCTGTAGTGTCGATACGGACTCCTGGGGTGGCCACAAAGTCAGGGTTTTGGGCGGGAAAATTTTCTGGGGCGGGAGTCCATACGGGGTCACTACTTTGGGGGGTCACCTCTTCTGACCTACGGGGGCATCTACGGTAGTGACCCTCATCAGCGGAGGAGGAGGAGGATGATTCGGACAAGATGAAAGCAGTAAACTCCTCGTCCGAATCACTGACGGACTCGCTATCCTCGGGCAGGAAAGCGTACGCCTCCTCCGCTGAGAACGTCTCGGGGAAGATTGGGACATTTTTTGGGGGGGGGGCTTGTAGACTTACGGGGCGTGTAAGATGTGTGTGATTATACACGGTAATTGAAAAAAAACTATGACGGGGGGTTGTATGTTGTGCTTAAATATGTGTATGTGTAAAAAATATTCTGACAGTTGGGGGTGTGTATGTAGTGCTTAGACACGTGTGGGGGCAATTAATTTTTTTTGTTGGAAAAAAAAATAGAAAAGAAGAACTATAAAAAAAAAAAAAAAATCAGCAAACGAGCGTTAGTAAAAAAAATATACTATGCATCCGTTGCTGCAAAATTAGTCTTGAATTTGATTTAAAAAAAAGCAATAGTACAAAAAAAGTACTATTTATAGTACAAAAAAAATTTACTGAATGAACGTCAGCAAAAAATTAACACTGCTGAACATCCGTCAGTAAAAAATACTACGCTAACACTAACGGTAAAAAAAATCTAGAAAAACTAGCAAAAATTTTTTTTTATAAACTTCTAACTAGAAAAAAATATTTTTTTCTAACTATACGGACGTCACTAACTCTACACTACTACCTAACCTAAATGTCTGTTTACCTATCACTAAAAAAAAAAAAAATGCGCACCCAATGGAGCGCAGGTGCTGGTCAGTGATATGTGTCACTGACCAGCGCTCAGAGGCAGCAGGTAACCCTGTGCCAACAACTGAGCGCTAACGCTGATCAGTGATAAATGTCACTGATCAGCGGTCGCAGAAAAAAAAATTAACAGGACTTCCGGTTCTGGCGCCAGCCTGGAGAGTCGCACCTAAGTGAGCTCCTCTGCGGCGGGCGACAACGGGCAAACTACACCGGGCAGAAGTAACGCCGACAGCCCGAAGAGGTGACCCCTGAGACACCGTAAGCTTGAGGCACTGCTGGAGTGGTGCAGGCGTGCAGCGGTGACCGGCATCGTGAGAGGAAGAGCCGTGGAGAAGGCGCGCAGCTGGACATTGCCGATCCCAAGCCGCGGAGGAGAGAACACCTAACCTGGACCCCGGTGAGCAGCGAAGGACCCGAGGGATCCCTAGAAAGGCCAGAGGAGGCGCAGGGCGATACGCGGGTGCCGTTCGCGCCAAGCCAACTACGTGGCGCCCGGAAGCGGAGGACTCCCAGGCCTAGCCGAACCTCTGAGAGGAGACGCGCAGGCTTCCAGACCGCAGCCGACTGCTCCCTGTAGCCTAACGTGGGCTGCAGCCCCGCCACGAGTGCATGTGGGACCAATAGCGACGAGACTCCTTCCAGGGGCTGAAAGTACCTCACCAGCCCCTATATCCCCCCGCTCACTCGGGTTCTCACCATGGCAGCACACTGGGCAGAAGGCGCCTAGCGCCCTATTGAGTATTTCCTGCGCGCATCATAGTAGCGGAGAGTCCTCTGAAACCCTACTCCACGAGCCAGTGACTACCTGCTGAAGAGACCGCCATTTTCAATCCCTAATTAATGTGTATGTATGGACATAAGGCATCTCTGTCTACTCCTTGCTCTGTGCCTGCAAGGCTCCTTTCCCTGCAGTTAAGAACCCAGTGATTTCATAATATCCGCTATACACACAGTTTGCTGCTGGACTTCAAAAGCCTGTGCACCATCACCACAGTTGTGACCTGTCTCTGGCAGTAAATAGGAGCAGTTACTCACTCTTAGTCCCCCCTGGGCTCCTTTACTCCACTCCAAGGAGCAGGAGGGGTGAAGGAGAGGTCTGTATCCACCAGGAGACCTCTCCTTCACCCCTCCTGCTGGGCTCCAGGCACCACGCTGGGCAGCTGGCATCAAATTGCCCTATAGAGGGAACTCGATTGAGGTCATATTAAGGGAAAGTGTCTTGCAGGCCCACTCTATTACGCAGCAGTTGTCTAGGACTACTCCACAACCTCACAGAAAAAGTTGCCTCCCTCGATGACTATTCTAGATGTCCTACACTTCTATCGGAATACAATCTGTCGGCATCCCTCCATCTCACAACTAACAACTCAGTGACTCCACAATCTTTGCCCATTATCCTGCTTACAGATGGACTTGTAGGGACTACACAGCTCCACTGTAATCTCACCCTAAAACCTCTCACTCTCGGTCTCCCCTGGACTTTTCTAAACCATTCCAAGCTCTCCCCTGTACGGCTAAAGACGTGGTGGCTTCAGTTGATCCACTAGGAGAGTGTCCTAAATTATAACTGCCCCTCAACTGCCGCAACTACCCTAGCGGTTACCTACTGCTGCAGAAACTCTCACCAACCAAAGGAAAAGTTATTGGACAGGGCTACATTAGCTCAATTACACAGCGTTTCACATTGTTCCACCATAAAATTGAGCTTCACTATAGTTCATGGAAAAGTTCCTGTTCAAAATGGGACGTACTAACGCCGCTAAACAACCAGGGAAAGGGGACAGGTCCCAGACATCCTCTCCCCAGGAGACCTCAGAACATGATATTCTGGAAGATTGCACCCCCATGTCAGACTGGGATATTCCAACGGCACCCCATCAAGATTTAGACCCAACCCCCGAGGTTATGGTCCCTCTGGATTCTCACTAGCCCAAACCTACAGGAGGACCACAGACAAAACAAGACCTCCCCAGCTCCAACTTAAAAGCCCTAGCGGCGGAAGTTGCAAAACGTATCTCGGCTGATATACAAGCTTCTCTTGCGGCTACAGTAGAACAGATGTTTACCCAGGTCAAATCTGACCTACGAGTGCAGGTGGGACGCTAAGATGCTCATGATGCACAAATGCAGGAACTGAGAGATGAAGCCGACAGAACGCGTACACGGCTTCTAGACATCACTCAAGAGAATGAACGACTGTCCAGTAAACTCGAAGACTTGGAGAATCGTTCCAGGAGGAACAACTTGCGAGTAGTCGGCATTACAGAGGCATTCCCTGCCAAAGACCTGGTGGCACTGTGTGAACGAGATCTACCGGAAGCCCTTGGTCTTAGGGGACCATGTAAAGTAGAAAGAGCCCATCGTCTTGGCCCAGACCTTCGCAGTAGAGACAAAGCACAGAGAGACTCTGACCATACCGATCTCCTGAGAGACAGACCTCGCCAGGTCATAGTGAAATATTTAGATTTCACTGACAAGACAGCAATCCTGAGGGCCTTCAGAAAGCTAGAGACCTCACCTTTAAAGGCCGAAGGGTCTTAATCTTTGAAGACTTCTCAGCCGACGTGGTCAAAAAGCGCAGAGCTTTCTCCCCCATATGTTTGGCACTGTTCCACAACCAAGTGAAATTCGCTCTGCTATACCCGGCGACTTTGAAAATCTTTCATAAAAATGGGAACACTTCGACCTACATGTAAGGCAAACGCTTATCTTGACAGGCTGAAAATTCCATAGCCCAAAGCGCCTTAACCTGCGAGTGTGGTCCGACCATCTACAACTTCCAGATTTCAGCTCCTTGCCGAGGATAATTCCGAATCGGAAGACGAGGAGGCACATGGAGCCCAAGCTATGACCCCGAAGGAGCAAAGAAAGCGCTCTGCTTCAAAGCTTGGAGACTGAAGTGATAGTCATGCTATACTTTAGTGAGGCCCAGCATTGAACTGCTCTCATTCAATAACCATGTTTGACCTACTTGAATGTCACCTTATATACATAGTTCTTATTAAGTAGGTATGTTAACCTCTTTTTCTATGGTCCGCCAGCCGTGCGAGAGTTATACAACTTTTAGTCTTCGGTGAGTGCGAATTTCGCCAGATGGAAAAAAGAGAAGTCCAATGGCGCTTTCCACTGAGGGAGGAATATTTTCTCCTCTACTTTCCCCCAGAGTGCTCCTGGTCTGAAGACCAACAGTTAGAAATGTTTGCAGTTATGGTTCTTAGTGGTTTTCCTGCCAGAGGCGGTCATGTCCTACTAGTCTGCTACATTGGTTATGAGGATAGTAACCTGGAACGTTAAAGGCCTACGTTCCCCAGGCAAGCGTATAATGATATTAAGACACCTGAAGAGATTGAAAGCAGATGTAGTTCTCCTGCAGGAGACACACCTGTCGAGGGAGGATTTTGTACGTATGCAGCGTTTATGGGTGGGGCGGGTGTTTGGCTCTCCAGCAATTAACAACAAGGCAGGAGTTCTGATCCTGATAGGAAAAAGCTGTGAGGGCCAGGTGGTGCATCACGAAAATGATCAGGAGAGCAGATGGGTCAATGTTAGGCTTCAATGGGGAGAGGAGCTTCTTTCTATCCATAACGTTTATGGCCCTAACTCCAATAGCCCCACTTTCTATGAGTGCCTTGCACCCCGGATCCTAGTTGAACCTTACTGACCGTAAAATCCTGGAGGGAGACTTCAACGCAGTCATGTCTCAAATAGAGGACAGGAAGAGAGAATAGGCCGTATTCAGGGCCCAGTGGTAAAAGCATCTCCCTTATCATCTTTCACCGAAAAACTAGGTGTACATGACTCCTGGTGCACCATGAACCCAGATGGAAGGGAATATACTCACTACTCTCACCCTCATGGTTCCTGGTCCAGGATTGATTATATGTTCAGAACGCAGAATCTGCTTCCTAGGGTAGAGAATGTAGCGATAGGAGACCTGGTCATTTCTGACCACTCGCCAGTTAGCCTGACACTTCGGGAATCAATCCAACGGGGCACAGAATATATTTGGAGGTTTCCATCCTTCCTAACTAGGGATGAAGATTTTAGGGTCACCTTACAGGGGTGGTGGTTAGAATTCCAATCTGACAATGAAGCACACCGATATGTCTCAAGTTATAAGAGGAAGGTACAGGAGAATATAGGGTCTCTGGGCAGTAGACTTAAGGAAGCATATACTATTTTCTTATCGTCTCCCTCAGAAGAACACAAGCAAAATTGGGTGTTAGCAAGGAAAGAATACGAAACATGGGTGGAAAAGAGGGAGCAATTTCGAAAATCCCGGTCTGACGCACAATTCTTTCGATATGGTAATAAGCCAGGAAAGTTACTAGCCAGACTGGCTAGAGGTACCCGCCCGGCAGCTTTAATACCAGAGCTCAAGACACGGGAGGAGATAGCCAGAAAAAAGGGGGAAGAGGTCTTGGAAATTCTGCGCTCTTTCTATCAAAAACTATATACTGACGAGAATCTTGACGACCAATACTCAAGGGAATGGTTAGATCAAGTTGATCTGCCAGGACTAACAGTAGAGGAGGTGGAAGTCTTGGGTGCCCCGATAGAGCTTGCGGAGCTAGAAGCGGCGATTTCAAAGCTGCAGAATAATAAAGCGCCGGGCCCGGATGGCTTTACCGGCGAATTCTTTAAGCCAGTAAAATCACAAATAGCCCCCACTCTACAAGCCCTGTTCAATACTTACTTCTCCGGATCAATCATCCCAAAATCAATGAATACCGCCCATATCAAAATTCTACCTAAGGAAGGCAAGGATCCACACCAACCTTCCTCTTATAGGCCTATTTCGTTGATATATGTTGTCCTCAAACTATTGGCGAAGGTTATGGCGGACCGTCTGGCCCCGTATATCCCAAAATTAATAGGACCACATCAGGTGGGTTTTGTCCAGGGGAGGTCAGCAGTCACGAACGTGAGGAAGGTAATCCTAGTTCTGGATGAAGTCAGGAGGAATCCCCAGATCCACGCGACCTCAGCTCTTATTACCGTGGATACGGAAAAAGCTTTTGATAGCGTGGACTGGGGATGGCTGAACCTGGTCCTGGACAAGATTGGCCTACAAGGCCCATATACACTCACCGGCCACTTTATTAGGTACACCATGCTAGTAACGGGTTGGACCCCCTTTTGCCTTCAGAACTGCCTCAATTCTTCGTGGCATAGATTCCACAAGGTGTTGCAACGATGCTCAATTGGTACCAAGGGGCCCAAAGAGTGCCAAGAAAATATTCCCCACACCATGACACCACCACCACCAGCCTGAACCGTTGATACAAGGCAGGATGGATCCATGCTTTCATGTTGTTGACGCCAAAATTCTGACCCTACCATCCGAATGTCGCAGCAGAAATCGAGACTCATCAGACCAGGCAACGTTTTTCCAATCTTCTACTGTCCAATTTCGAGGAGCTTGGGCAAATTGGAGCCTCAGTTTCCTGTTCTTAGCTGAAAGGAGTGGCACCCGGTGTGGTCTTCTGCTGCTGTAGCCCATCTGCCTCAAAGTTCGCCGTACTGTGCATTCAGAGATGCTCTTCTGTCTACCTTGGTTGTAACGGGTGGCTATTTGAGTCACTGTTGCCTTTCTATCAGCTCGAACCAGTCTGCCCATTCTCCTTTGACCTCTGGCATCAACAAGGCATTTCCGCCCACAGGACTGCCGCTCACTGGATGTTTTTTCTTTTTCGGACCATTCTCTGTAAACCCTAGAGATGGTTGTGCGTGAAAATCCCAGGAGATCAGCAGTTTCTGAAATACTCTGACCAGCCCTTCTGGCACCAACAACCATGCCACGTTCAAAGGCACTCAAATCACCTTTCTTCCCCATACTGATGCTCGGTTTGAACTGCAGGAGATTGTCTTGACCATGTCTACATGCCTAAATGCACTGAGTTGCCGCCATGTGATTGGCTGATTTGAAATTAAGTGTTAACGAGCAGTTGGACAGGTGTACCTAATAAAGTGGCCGGTGAGTGTATAGCCTTTTTATCGGCACTATACCAATCACCGGAAGCAAGAATATGCCTACCGGGTTTTCTCTCCCGGCCCTTTCCGTTAGAGCGGGGAACTAGGCAGGGGTGCCCCCTATCCCCTTACCTATTTAACCTAGCTATTGAACCTTTAGCTAAATTCTTAACCACGTCCAATACATTTGAGGGTATCAAGATTAGAAACCAAGAAGTGAAGCTATCACTCTTCGCCGATGATGTCATTTTCTTTCTAGAACATCTGGAGAGGGATATACCTGCCTTGCTACATCAGTTGCGAGTTTTCAGAGGGTGTTCAGGTTTTAAGGTCAATGAGTCAAAATCTGAATTATTAACCCTTCTCACTAGTAATCCCCAGTGGGCTTTAGATTCGAATTACCCTTTATCAATAGCAACGTCTATCAAATACCTTGGAATCCTGTTAGGTAAATCCCCGGAATCCCTTTATCATCTGAATTATCCCCCCCTCATTCTGAAGATCATAAGGGAGTTACATAGATGGCCTGGCCTTCCCCTCTCGTTATTGGCAAGATGCCACCTAATACGCATGATCAGTTTCCCCAGACTTCTCTATCCTCTGCAGACAATCCCCCTCTTATTGAAGCATTCAGACCTAAAAATTTTAACATCTAACATCTAGCTTCTCCAGATTTATTTGGGCGTCCAAAAGGCCGAGGATCGCTATGACGAAACTCATGCTACCTAGAAGGTGTGGGGGGGGGTAAATCTACCGGATATCCGCAAATACAATCTTGCTTGTCTCTTCAGACATTGCAGTGATTGGGTGAAGCAGACGTCCCACTACTCGAACTTAGCTTTAGAAGCCAGTCTAGCGGCACCATGGGACCTTACGGCCCTACTACATACTAGATACGCGAATATACCAAAGAGCATTAGGGCCTTCATATTGATGAGGGACACCATAGCAACCTGGAGGGCATGTCGGAAGCTATTTAATTTACCGATGACCCTGAGTAAACATATGCCCATATTAGGTCACCCAGAGTACAGTCAAGGGATAGGGAATGCACACCTTAGCATATGGCAGGCGAACGGTATCGCTACTGCGGGGGATCTCTTGAGCAAAAGGAGGAGCAATACCCACAGGTTAATGTCATTTCAGGAACTATAAGTTTTGTAATAGAAAATAATTGAGTCAGCTCACCTCCCTTGTTCAGGAATGTAGCAGTTTGGCCAAATCGCACGGTCCCTGCTCCAGTTGCACAGGATAAACAGCTTAGGTTCAGATACACAAATGGACCAGCGAAGACGGGCATGAGTAAGGGCAAGATGTGCCCGAAACGCGTCGGCGATTTCTGTGTCTAGGCGTCAGTGTTTTTTTCTCGGTCACCCTGTCTCATGTGGACTTTTACATCTGTGCCTATGGGCATGAATAAATTGGTGATTTTATATTTTCACATTCACCTTATGCCGTCTTCGCTGGTCCATTTGTGTATCTGAACCTAAGCCATTTCAGGAACTACAAGAAACCTACCAGGTTCCGGCCTGCCATTTCCTAACCTATGGTCAAGTTATGAGCTTTCTGAAGAGTAGAGTCCTTCGCCTAGAAAGGGAGGTCTCAACTAATCTATTCGACACAGTATTAGGCCCTGTAACAATCCTTCACTCCCTATCATCTATTTACAGTAAATTGAGGGAATTAAATATACAAGCGTGGGAAGATAGGCTGTTTTCCAGTTGGGAAAAGGTCTTTCCGGATTTTGCAATACCGGTGTCGGCCCTAAAAGGCTGGAATCATGTCTGCAAATCGGTCATAAATGAAAAGTGGCGAGAGTCACACTTTAGATTTATACATAAAGCCATTTTCGGGTTTAATATACCCCCTCATCCCTTAGCCCCCAACCGTATTTTGGTATGCCCCAAGTGTAAAGACCCAAAGACTGATATGATACATAGCATGTGGTTCTGTACCAAATCTCAGGCCTTCTGGGAATCCCTGGTCACTATCATGAAAGATTCAGGAGAATTCACACTCCTCCTCACACCCAAAGCCCTGCTATTCCATGATCTCCCAGAGGGCTCAAAACACTGTGCCCTGCTACAGATCATTCTGCTGGCCGCGAAGCGGTCTTTACTAGCTAACTGGCTTGAGCCGAAAACACCATCCATGGGGGAAGTCTTATCCCAAGTAAAGCAGTACCTGTACATGGATCGTCTAGAGACTGAGGTACACAAACTATCTCAAACCGAAATTTTTTTCGCTCGATGGACCCCCTTCATTAAAGCATTCCTAGGCAGGGAGGAGATTAAAGCACTTGTTACTCCATTTAAAATGACCAAATGGTATCTAGAAGGGGAATAGACTAATACGCTGGGGTTACTTAAAGTCTAGTACCACATGCCCAACAGGGGGAATCTCATCTTGGATGGCCCTGGGGAACAATAAGGATAGGCTATCTTTATGTACCAGACAGTTTGGACCTGCTTAATTGATATATGTTTTATTTTTGGCACAAATACTAGACCTCTGGCGGAATGGTTTTTCACTCATGTTATAATGTTGTCTTGGTTAAGATATTGATTTTTCTTTTGTTCTGATACTTATGTCAGTCCGTAGGGACTAAATAGTCATTGCACATTGCTCGCATATCTCATTGAAATCACACCTGTGGTTGACAAGCAACATACTTTAAGATATTGAGAATGTCTAACAGGGCCTTGTGAGCCTGAGATATTAACGTCATTATCAACCATGTTAAATATTGATATGTTGTCCTGAAACTATTATCTCACAGCATGTAACATGAGCATATGCTTTCATCTGTTTAACGCTTGTTCTTTCATGTTATTGAAAATAAAAAAAATATGTTTAAAAAAAAAAGAAAAAATTAACAGACGCTGACTAGTGATGTGTCACTAGTCAGAGCGGTTGCGCCAATGGTTAAAGAATAAAAAAAAAAATCAGCAAACGGCGTTAGTAAAAAAATATACTACATGTCCGTTGCTGCAAAATTAGGCTAATAGAACGTGATTTAGAAAAAAAAAAAGTCAATGGTACAAAAAAGTACTATTTATTTTACAAAAAAAAAAAATTACTGAGTGAACGTCAGCAAAAAATTAACACTGCTGAACGTCCGCCAGTAAAAAATAAAAAAACTAACTAGCTAATTTTTTTTTATACACTTCTAACTAGAAAAAAATTTTTTCTAACTATACGGACGTCACTACCTCTACGCTACTACCTAACCTAAACGTCCGTTTACCTATCACTAAAAAAAATCTTTTTTCTACCCCCAAAAAAAAAAAAATGCGCACACAATGGAGCGCAGGTGCTGGTCAGTGATATGCGTCACTGACCAGCGCTCAGAGGCAGCAGGTAACCCTGTGCCAACAACGGAGCGTGAACGCTGAACAGTGATAAACGTCACTGATCAGCGGCCACAGAAAAAAAAAAAACAGGAAAAAAATTAACAAACGCTGACTAGTGATGCGTCACTAGTCAGCGTGGTTGCGCAAGTATTGGCGCAACCGTGGGTAACAAAAAAAATATTAAAAAAAAATTAAAAAATAAAAAAAAATAAAAAAAAATGGCTCAAAAAAAAAAAAGCTGATAAGTGATAAAAATCACTTCAGCTGACAGGGGAAGGATACTCAGCTAGGCGGCCTGTGTCTCTGATGAAGTCAGAGAGAACAGGTAGCCTAGTAACCACTAGACGCCAAGGAAGCTCAGACGGCAGGAGGCAGCCGAGCGGAGAGGAGCTCCGCCGAAGAGCGCAATGGATCGGGGTGCACAAAACCACTTGACCACCAACGCACGGTACCGGGCAGTGATCGTTACTTTAAATGGCGGTCAAGCGCTGCGATTGGCCGGTCGGGACCGATTTGAACAGCCAATCACAGCGATCGCTGATGCGGGGGGGCATCGCTGCCTCCCTGTGCATCGAGGGGACATGCTCTGCTATCAGGGACAGCAGTCATCTCCCCTGTATCACCGCGTCTTTAGATTCTGAGAGTCCAGGACGTATGCATACGTCCAATGTCGGGAAGGGGTAGAAACCCTGGATATCATTCAATATGTCCATTCACACAACATCCCTCCATTGGTCCTGTCATTAGACGCCGAAAAGGCATTTGATAGGATATCCTGGCTCTCTCTAACCCAAACGCTCCACCAATTAGGATTAGGTCCATTCTTTCTCTAAAATACTGGCTCTCTATCAAACTTCCACAGCTAAAGTTAAAATTAATGGTTCCCTTTCTGATGTTTTTCATATCCGAAATGGTACAAGACAAGGTTGCCCATTATCCCCTCTCCAATATGTCTTGATTATGGAGTGTCTAATGGCCTCGATCCGCTCTCCCAGATATTTCAGGGATCAATATAGGCAATCATGTTTATAAATGCTCCGCCTTTGCGGACGACCTATTGGTCTACATCACTAACCCACACATATCATTGCTTTCCTGGGCAATTCATGTCTGAATTGCCCGTATTTGGATCATGGTCCAACTTCAAAATAAACATCTCTAAATCTGAAGCCCTAGGAATAAATCTCCCCTCTACAACCCTTAGTCTGTTGAAATCAAACTTCCCCTTCATCTGGCTGCCTGGTGGACTCACTTATCTTGGAATAAAAATTCCCCCAGACCTGTCCAAACTTGCCTCCTCTAACTTTGAGCCCTTGCATCAAAAAATCTTGAAAGACTTAGACTCCTGGGATAAACGGGACTTTTCCTGGTTTGGCAAAATCGTATTCTTTATCTTATCCAAACCATTCCCATGCACATTAATCCCCATTTTTGGAAGTGCCTACAGCGAGCCTTTACCTCATTCGTCTGGTCAGGTGGTCGCCCTAGATTAGCCTATTCCACACTTACTAAAAGCAAGGATCATGGAGGTCTGGGTCTTCCCGACTGCAAAAAATACTACCTAGCCGCCACTTGTTCCCGTATCCTAGATATGGTATGCCCTTCTACTGAAAGATTATGGATACAATTGTCGCGTGATGTTTGTCTGCTGGGCTTGGCGGCCTTACCCTGGATCTGGACTCCTTCCATGGTTAACAAATAACCCACCACATTCTCTACCCAAAACACATTGGCCACAATTTACTCCTATAAGGCTAGCTGCACTCTAACAATAGAACTGGCCCTTTGCTCCCTATATCTGATAACCTGGCATTCCCACCCGCTTTATCCCTGAACTCATTCCTAGGCAGCTCTAAACATCAACCGTTGAGGTTTCACAATATCCTCGCTCACTCGAATCTCCCGTCTTTTAACTCCCTGTCACCTGCTCTGCGAACTTCACCTAACGCACAGTTTAAATACATTCAATTGCAACATTACTATGGCTCTATCAAACGTACCACAGAGCTTGGAAGACCTTTGTCTCCGTTCGAGCAACTGTGCCTCCTTGATAAGCCACCGAGACATGCCATTTCTTACCTATATAAAGCAATGTCTTCCTCAGATCATTCTTCTTTACCAGCTTACTGCAACTCTTGGGAATTGGAGCTCAACAGTTTTCCTTATCCCAATGGACAAGGTGCTTCACACTGACCCATAAGGCAGTTGTTGCCTCCAAGTCCCAAGAGACATATTTTAAAATCCTCTCCCACTGGTACAGGGTTCCGTCTGTGCTACATAAGTGGTATCCCTCAGTACCAGATACTTGCTGGTGCTGTTGGACTGATGTGGGCACCATGTTACACATATGGTGGGAATACCCCTCTTTGCGACATTATTGGGACGGAGTATATGCAATCATACTGAAAACACTTACGGATATCCCAGTTCCCAGAAGCCTCGCTTCTATTTATGCTTGATTTACCAATCCCAGCCTATAAAAAATTACGCCATCTCCTCCAAGCAGCTAAAACAACCATACCCCGACACTGGAAATCTCCCGACCCTCCCACTATCGATGAATGGTTCGCTGAGATTACACTCACTGCCCGCATGGAGGAGTTGCTTGCCCAGACGCCAGCTCATGTGGACAGGTTTGAGAAAACGTGGGTCTACTGGTTTACCTTCCAATCATCCCCACTTTTCAGATCACTCTCCACTTAATATAATCCAACTCTTAAGAATTTATCTTATCCTTCGCGTTGAGCTAATTTCTTGCAATTCTGAGCTCCACTTTTCTGGGCCTCTTGAGTCACGTCTAGCGGTGGGTCTGTCTGTGGCTGGCGTCCTCGTCCCTCCTCCCCACCCCCCTCATTTTTTTGGGGGGGGGGCAATGTTGTGCCATAAATTGCTGTCATATATTTCACTATCTCTGTCAATGAATCACACCTTCTTTTATGACTGATATCTTCAGCAATAACCTGTTTCTGGTTTTCTTCTTTTGTAAAGGCCCACAAGGCCTATTGTTACCCAAAGTTTGACATACTAATATGTTGATTACCTGTTGATGATTGTAATCTTTACATTTTGTCAATAAAGCTCTTTTGAATAAGAAAAAAAAGCTATTTTTTATGAATGCATTTCTATAGTGTAAAAGTAATAAAACATAAAAAAACTATATAAAATTTATATAATTGGAATTGTACCAACCCGCATAGTAAAGTTATCCTATCATTTATCCCGTACGGTGAACACTGTAAAAATGAAGCCCAAAAAACAATGGAGGAACTGCGTTTTTTCCCCCCATTTTCATGGCCCAGTGCTAAAAACTATGGAACACCTGTGCACCCAAAATGCACAGTACACCCCAAGATGAGATCCATGAGGGGTGTTGAATCTAAAATGAGGCAACTTCTGGAAGGTTTCATCTGTTCTGGTACTGTGGGGGCTTTGCAAATGCGACATGGCCCCAACTAAATCTGCGCTCCAAAAGACAACCAGCGCTCCCTCTCTTGTACGCCCTGCCATGCGCCCAAACAGCAGTTTACACCCACATGTAGGGTATTGCCGAACTTGGAAGAAATAGCGTAACACAATTTTGGGTGCTTTTTTTCCAGGATTCCATGTAAAAATTAAAAATTTTCAGCTAAAATTGCAGATTGTTGGAAAAAATTTGTTTTTCTTTTTCAGAGCCTAATGCTAAAAAAAATTGTGAAACACCTGTGGCGTGGATTTACTCACTGCACCCTGGATATATTCCATAAGGGGTGTAGCTTCCAATATGGGCTCTTTTAGGGGAGTTTATTAAGTTTTAGCCCCTTAGGGTGTCCACAAACCTGAAATTGTGCCTAAATAAAATCGTAATGAAAATGAGACCCCAGAGTCCAGTAGGTGCTCCTCCTATTCTGGGGCTTGTGGTTGAGCCTAATAGGGGCACATATGGGATATCTCTGAAAATGGCAGAATCTGGAGAATTGATGTTGAGTTGCATTTACCTGGTCACATCTACCGCGTTCCATTGAATAATGAATAAAAATTGAAAATCTGCAAAGCAAAGCACTTTGCTTTAATTTCTGTGAAATATCTAAAGGGGTAACAAATTTCCTAAATGCTTTTTAAAATACTTTAAATGGTCTAGTTTCTTAAATGGGGGTTTCTAAAATACAGACCCCTGAAAGCCACGTCAGAACTGGACTGATCCCTTACAAAATCTGTTTTGCATATTTTCTTGAAAATGTGAAAAATGACTACTAAATTTCTAAGCCCCCTAATGTGGTAAGAAAATAAAAATAAACATTTAAAAAATGATGCCAACCGATAGTGGACATATGGTAGATGCTAGTTATAAACTATTTTGAGTGGAATAACTATCTGCCTTCCACGCAGAAATTTTTGAACTTTGAAAACTGCAAATTTTTCCAAATTTTCATGATATTTTGATATGTTTTACAAATAAATAGAGATAGGCGAATTGATTCTAATGAAGTGGACTTCGTTTAGAATTTCAGGAAAACTTCGGTTCTGAACGAAGTCGAAGTTTGTGGTAATTCGCGGGAACAAAGCGTGTTTTTAATTGGTAAAATGGCCCCAAACACATGGCGTTACATGGGGAAAAGAACTCTGGGAGGAAGAAAGGAACATCCTCAATGACATGTGCAGAGATTAAGCCAATCAGAGACCGGCGGGATTCTGTGACGTCACCGCACTATATCCAGACGCGACGCTGGCAGCTCACACTCCTCTGTCTGTGCCATGCTGTAGCTGCTGCAGCTGCAGTAGCTGCGATCTCGCACAAAAGAAATTACTTTTATACAGCGATTTTTGGGAGGGGTGTCACAGCTTTTCTCAGAGACTGCTTCTCTTACATTCTAATTTTGATTTTGTAGGTTATTGGAATTGAAGTCCAGTGTGCGTCCAATTCAGCTGCATATACATTTTAATGCTATCTGGTCAGTTCTGGAGCACATTAAATATCCAAGGGTTATGTAAGCCTGTTTTTGCTGTTGTATTCAGTAAAAGAAACAGCGTTTTTACAATCCACATGCCAGTTATTTTTTGCTGCTCATTTCTTTTGCGCAATTTATATCCAAGGGTTAATTAAGCGTGTTTGTGCAATTGTAGTCAGTAAAAGAAACGGTGTTTTTCAACGCCAAAGACGAAATTTTTCCTGGTGATTCCTGTAGCATAATTTATATCCAAAGGTTAATTAAGCATGTTTCTGCTTTTGTAGTCAGTAAAAGAAACAGTGTTTTTCAACGCCAAAGACTAAATTTTTCCTGGTGATTCCTGTAGCATAATTTATATCCGAAGGTTAATTAAGCGTGTTTCTGCTTTTGTAGTCAGTAAAAGAAACTGCGTTTTAACACAACACATACCAGTTAATTTTTTGCTGCTCATTTCTTTTGCGCAATTTATATCCAAGTGTTAATTAAGCGTTTGTGCTATTGTAGTCAGTAAAAGAAACTATGTTTTACAACGCCAAAGACGAAATTTTTCCTGTAGCATAATTTATATCCGAAGGTTACTTACGCGTGTTTGTACTATTGTAGTCAGTAAAAGAAACGGTGTTTTTCAACTCCAAAGACGAAATTTTTGCCTGTTGATTCCTGTACCATAATTTATATACAAAGGCAAATTAAGCGTGTTTCTGCTTTTGTAGTCAGTAAAAGAAACGGCGTTTTAACACGCCACATACCAGTTAATTTTTTGCTGCTCATTTCTTTTGCGCAATTTATATCCAAGGGTTACCCAAGCCTGTTAGTGGGTTCATTTGGAGTCAAATACAGGGTGTGTATTTATCATATACAGATATCTTCATTAAACAGAGTCTGTACAATTTTGAACAAACAGTATGTCAGACTGAGAGGTGGCAGGCTCTTCACATGCGAGTGGCAGTGGCACAAACATTCCTGAAGCAGGCACAGGTCGCAGCACTGTAAGGGAAAATTGCAGCAGGGGTCACTCGGTGAGGCCAGAACTGCCAGCAACCGTGTGTTGACCAGCAACCCAAGGGTTCTTGATTGGTTGACTCGGTCATCCACTTCGTCCCAGATGATATCTGACAACCCAAGCCAAGAGTCGGTGGGAACGTCAGACACAACCCTTAGTTGGCATGACCCGGGAGCGGGTCAATGGCCCTCACCTCTCCTCAACCTGCCACTGTCACATCCAGTTTCCTCAGCCAGAGATCTACTATGTTCTGGGCTCAGCGCCACTATACAGCGAGGATGAACAATTTGAGGAGGACAGTCAGCAGCTACTTGGCAGCGAAGAAATGGGCCCAATATCCCCTGCTTCTTGCAGTAGTCGGCAAAGTATAGATGTGGAAAGTGGCATGGGAGGTCATGTTGTGAGGGGTCAGCTTCTGCATACCAAGACCGTATTGAAGATCAAACAATAATCGATGATGATGTAGCCGACCGCACTTGGGAGCCAGGTGAAGCAAGGGCTTCATCATCGTCAGGAGAAGAGGGCGTCAGGCAGCGGTGCAGCCAGCAAGTGGGTAGTGTGGCCGTGAGTCCGGAGGGTAGCAGCAGTGTGAGGTCGGGAGCCAAATGGCCACGGGGTAGAAAACCCGCTTCGCAGGGGCAAGAAAGTAGCGGCACACGGGCTCAGTGAGGCAGCGGCGGTAGTAGTCACTGCAGAACGTTGGCGGTAAAATCAGCGACTCAGTGGTGTGGCAGTTCTTTGCTAAGACACCGGAGGAGCCGAATATGGGTATATGTAGACTCTGTGGGCGTGGCCAGGCAGCTAACGTTGGCACCACAGCCCTGCATCAACACATGCAGCGTCACCATCCGGTGGCCTGGGAGAAACGTGGCTCAGATGTGGTGGTCCATTCTGCCGCCGCAGCAGCGCCCAGTAGCATGCATGCCATTGCAGCCAGTCAAGGCTCCACCACCTCTGCAGAAGGGAGCTGTTTCTCTTTGACATCAGCTCCCGGTCCAGATGCTCCTGCTCCTCGCTACTCATGGCACCAGCAGTCGTTCAACGAGGCGATTGCAAAGAGACAACAGTATGCGTCCAACCATCCTAAGGTGCAGAAGCTGACCGTGCTCCTGTCCAAGTTGTTGGTACTGCAGTCCAACTGGTGGACTCTGCACCGTTCAGAGAATTAATGGCCTGTGCTGAGCTGAGGTGGAGAGTTCCAAACTGTAATTTCTTTTCCAAAAAGGCAGTACCTGCCCTTCACAAATATGTAGAACAGAAGGTGGGTCAGTCCTAGAGGTTATCAGTTTGTTCCAAGGTGCACAGCAGCGCGGACGTGTGGAGCTGTAACTACGGTCAGGGCCAGTACATGTCCTTTACGGCCCACTGAATGAATGTGCTTCCTGCCTAGCCACGCCAACAACTTGGACAGGAGATGCCGCTTTCTCCTCCAAGATGTCAAACTGCTGCTTCTGCGCCAATGTCCGCCTCCTCCACCACCACCATCTCAGCCTCCACAAGTACTGCTCCATCATACCACATGTGTAGGGCACAGCGGTGTCACGCAGTTCTACACTTGGTTTGCCTCGGCAAGCGAAGTCACACAGGGGAGGAACTGCTCTGCGTCATGCAGCAAGAAATCGGTGTGGCTTTCTCCACGCCAACTGCAAATCGGAACCATAGTGACGGACAATGGGAGGAACATGGTGTCCGCGCTGCACCGAGGAGGGATGGTCCATGCGCCTTGCATGGCGCACGTGTTCAATCTGGTTGTCAATAGGTTCCTGAAGTCTTCCACCGATCTTCAGAAGATTCTTAAAATGGCCAAGAAACTGTGCATGCACTTCATCCATTCCTACAAAGCCAGGCACACCCTCCTCGAGTTGCAGTGTCAGAACGGCCTCCCCCAACACACGCTGATATGTGATTTTTCCACCCGTTGGAATTCCAGCCTGCACATGTTGGACCGACTGTATGAACAGAGAAAGGTCATTGACGATTTTGATGATCCAGGTGGACAGGAGTATTCCCCTGTGTAACTTTGATGTCAGCCAGTGTCGGCTCATGCGTGACACCTGCCGTTTGCTAAGGCCATTTGAGGTGGCCACGTTATTTGTCAGTCGCCAGGACTATGGGATGAATAACGTCATTCCACTGCTTCATGTCCTGGAACAGATGCTAAAAAATCTGTCTGGGCAGGGGACTGGAGACGTGGCGACTACATCTCACGGCCACATGAGTCTGGTGGGGACTGAACTGGAGGAGGAGGAGGAGGAGGACATTGGAGCACAAGCATTGGTGAAATGAGGGATTTTTCTACCCAGGTGACAGGAGCGGAGGAGCAGGAGCAGCTGGAGAAGGTAGATGGAGATGAGGAAGACGAGGCAGATGATCCCCAAGCACCGTCCTATTGGACCCTCGCTACCGGTCCAAAATGGGAGCCTTTTTCCCAGCTGCGGAGAGGGAAGACAAACTCAAATACTATAGAGAAATCCTCCGGAGTCAGTTGGCCGCTGCCTATGTGCGGCATCGTCCATCCTCTGACAGGTCTGACCGGAGGGGTTCATGCAACAAATTACCAATCCGGCCGTTCCATAAAACATGAACATTTATTCTATTAATCTTTAAAAGCATACATATACCCGCTCTCTTTGCCAAAGAGAGCGTGTATATGTATGCGTTTACAGTTTAATAGTATGAATGTTCATGTTTTATGGAAGGGCCGGTTTGCTAATTTGTTGCATGATATACGATGGGATTGAGAGTTCCCATATCCGTGCTAGAGGAAGGATACTAAGTTAAAACAAGTGGCTAGTTCTTTTGTATAACTGACCGGGGGGTTCCTCAGCGCTCACGTACCACTGCCGCGGCTCCTGTGGGTAGGTGGGGGGGTAGGAGCAGTACCAGCTCCATCAGCAGCAACCTAAGTCTGGAGTCGCTGATGAGCAGCTTCCTTCCCCCCGCCTAGTGAGGAGGGCACTCGCCAGCAGCAGCAGCGGGACCTGGAGCAGACCCTAAACCCCAAACAGGGGGTGGCCTACTTGGACAACACTCTGCCACCCCAGTTAGAAGATCCGCTGGATACTGGACAACCAAACTGGATGTGTGGCTGCAACTTGCCGATTTTGCAGTGGAGAAGCTGTCCTGCCCGACCAGTAGTGTGGCATCAGAGCGGGGGTTCAGTGCGACGGGGGCCATTTTAAACCCCAAGGAAAAACCCGCTTTCCACGGGAAATGTGGAACGACTGACCTTTGTCAAGATGAATCAGGCATGGATCGGCCAGGTTTTCCCACACAACCAATGCCTTAGGCTTCAGATTACATCAGCCATGATGCCTCACCAAAACTTTGAGAAATGAGTCTGGGTTCAAACTACCTGCCTCAGCCACTATTCTGATGCCGCCACCCGCCTGATGCCACACATCTGCTGCCAGTTGATGCATCTGCCTACCACCATCTTTACCAGTGACTGGTATTGCCACCCACCTCCACACTCTGTCATTGTGCCACTCTATGACCCCATGCTGCTGCTATTGCTGGTGCCGTGACCTCCACATTGTGTGATTGTGCCAATCTCTGACCTCATGTTGCTGCTGCTGGTGCCGTGCCCTCCACACCCTGTCATTGTGCCCCTGTCTGACCTCATGCTGCTGCTTTGGCTGCTGCCGTGACCTACACACTGTGTCATTGTGCCACCTGTGGCCTACTCCTGTTTTAGGCTTAGCCCCCCTCCAAAATTGAATTGTGCCCCGTCTACCCTCATCTGCTGCTGTGCTGCTGCCCGTGACCTACACACTGTGTCATTGTGCCACTCTGGGCTATTCCCGTTTTTGCCACCTCCAGAATTTGTCATTGTGCCACTGTCCCGACCTCAAGCTCTGCTGTGGCTGCTGCCTGACCTACACACGTGTCATTGTGCCACTCTGTGGCTTATTCCTGTTTTTGCCACCTCCAGAATTTGTCATTGTGCCACTGTCTGACCTCATGCTTGTGCTGTGGCTGCTGCCGTGACCTACACACTCTGTCATTGTGCCACTCTGTGGCCTACTCCTGTTTTTGCCACCTCCAGAATTTGTCATTGTGCCACTGTATGACCTCATGCTGCTGCCATGACCTCCACACTGTGTCATTGTGCCACTCTCTGACCTCATGATGCTGCTGTTGCTCCTGCCGACACCTCCACACTCTGTCATTGTGCCACTCTGTGGCCTACTCCTGTTTTTGCCACCTCCAGAATTTGTCATTGTGCCACTCTCTGACCTAATGCTGCTGCTGTTGATGACGTAATCTCCACACTGTGTCATTGTGCCACTTTGTGGGCTCCTGATGTTGCTGCCACCTCCAGAATTTGTCATTGTGCCTCTCTGTGGCCTACTCATGCTGCTGCCAACTGACCGCTGTCTCACTGGAACACCCTGTAGTTTCCTAATGCTGTTTCCACCCTCACCACTGATGTTGCCACTATGTTTGGTTTTCCCCCTCTTTTCACCTCTCAGAAGTAACGGGAAGGATCAGGATTGTCTAGCCAAAAGCAGGAGTGGATACAGAACACAGAAGACATGCAAATATCCCATTTACTGGTCATCTCTGTTTTGGATCAACTCCTGTTTGTTTTTGGCCTTTAGCAATACTGATGGATTATTGACTGATTGAAAGCGAACACTGATGGATGAAAGGAAGGGCAAAATGATCAGAGACGTCAACGCAAAATAACTGCCGACACCCTCTCCACTCATTCGAGGGGCCTCTACATGTATCAGCTTTTAATAGAACAGGTTCTGTCATATTCTGTGACAGTTTAAAGCTCTGGCCTCATGGGGTGACCCCCTACTGTGACGTCTCCTTACTGTGCTACGACCTGTGGCGGCTCCAATAACCTACTACTGTGTTCTTTGGCACTATCGTAGGATCTTAGCCCTCAGCTTGTTTTTTTTCCCATCTGGCGCTGCCATGACTTTATCAGGCTGCATTCCCGCATCAGTTTTTTGGTCAGTTTTGCCCCCGTAAGTGCCCAGGGAATTGAAGGGTGAAGTGATTTTAATAGCGGCGCCAGTCATTTGCGTGTCATACTAAAACACAGCATTGTATGAAGAAAAACCAAGCTCCCTATGCATATTTAAGCATGGCACAATGTTCTACAGCACCCTACAGGCTCTCCGCAGCCAGGAAAGAGCTGTTATTAAACACGATTCGTCCTGAAGTAATTCGGGACGAAACAGATTTTGTCAGAAAATTCGGCGAACCGAATTTTTGAGAAATTCGCCCATCTCTACAAATAAACTAGGAATTTTTGCACCAAAATTTCTTACTAACTTAAAGCACAATGTGTCGCGAGAAAACAATCTCTGAATTATCTGGATAGGTAAAAGTGTCAAAAAGTTACTCACAAAGTGACATGTCAGATTTTAAAACCGGGGCTCTGTCAGGAAGGCCAAAACTGGCTCCGGCGGTAAAGGGTTAAAGGGGTTTTGCCACGATCTCATTTCATACCTCCTGCATCCAGCTCTTCAGCTCTGTGTGCTCAGAAGGAGGCGTCAGAGAGAGGTCTGTTTATGTATAAAGCTGTGAGTAGCTCAGAGGTAAAGTTTTTACCACACAGCACAAGAGTCCTGGTTCAAATCCCTGTAGGAACCAAACCTGGGGAATTTTTTTTTCTCTTTATCAATGCACATACCTCATTGAGGTTTCTTTTTTTACTTATTTGCACTGTTTGAGTAATTACTAAGGGTGATTTCACACGGTGCGTTTTTGGTGCATTTTTGCGGTAATTACCGCGATTTTTGTGCAGCAATGTACAGCATTAATTGCTGTGCCTTCCTGCACAAAAAAACACATTGAAAAAACGCATCAAAAACGCACCATGTGAAAGCACCCTAAGGAGTACAGAGTACAGAAGTAGATTGACAGCACCTGGGGTTTAACCTCTTAACGACCTAGGACGTATGCATACGTCCAGGTCGTTTGGGGGTTAACGCACCTGGACGTATACATACGCCCTGAGGATTGCGCACCCACTAACGCTGCGGGGGGGGGGCGGTTAACCCCTTAATTATCGCGACCATCGGGTCGCAATAACTAAGGGAGACGCAGGAGGAGCGATCTCCTCCTGCGTCTCTGTAGAATGCCTTCCGGGTTGTCTGTGACGACACGATACCTGGCCGTGCCCTGTGGGCATGACCCGGCATCGTGACTGACAGTTGTCATAGGAACCAGTACACAGTAACCAGCTGTGTAGTGATTCCTATTGAATGAGAGCTCTAAAGATCACTCATTCAAATCCCCTATGGGGAAAAGTTAAAAAAAATGTGAAAAAGTTAAAAATGTGAATAATAAGTAAAACACAAACACGAAAAATAAAATAAAAAACACGTACATCGCCCTTTTTCCCTTTACAAACGCCAATTGCCACCAAAAAGATCAAAAATAAATAAAGTACCCATATTTGGTATCGCGGCGTGCGTAATGACCTGCCCTATAAATATGTCATGTTAATTTACCCGTACGGTGAACGCCGTAAAAAAAATCAAAAAACATCACAGAATTAAGATTTTGTTCATCCCGCAGCACATAAAATGGAATAAAAAGCGATCATAAACTCCTAGAAACGCCAACTTTGTACCAATTAAAACGTCAGTTCATCCTACAAAAAAAAAAGTCTTTACACAGCTCTGAATACGGAAAAATAAAAAAGTTATGGCTCTCAGAAAATAGTGATGCATAAATATTCTTTTACACACTAAAAACACTTTTTAGTGTGTAAAGTTTGGCGTGTACCGATATTTGGTATTGTCCCGAGCATAACGACCTGCCCTATAAATCTGTCATGTGAATTAACCCATACGGTGAACGCCGTAAAATAAAAACCAAAAAAACAATCACAGATTTAAGATTTTTGTTCATCCCGCAGCACATAAAATGGAATAAAAAGCGATCAAAAACCCCTATAAACGCCAACATTGTGCCAATTAAAACGTCAGTTCATCCCGCAAAAAAAAAGCCCTTACACAGCTCTGTATACAGAAAAATAAAAAGTTATGGCTCTCAGAAGACAGCGATGCATAAATATTGTTTTACACAATAAAACACTTTTTTTTTTTTAAAGTGCTTCAAAATAAAAAAACTATATAAATTGGGTATTGCCATAATCGTATCGACCCACAGAGTAAAGCTAACTTATCACAGATACTGCACGGTGAGCGCTGTTAAAAATAAAAAACACAGGGGCGTGGCCTGGCACCGCTCAAGATGGCCGCATAGTTGTTCAGCTCCTGAGACCTGCTGCTATTTTAGGGGGCTAAATTAGCACAAAGACATCTGGAGCCAACAACTTACCTGCACGGATAGGAGTTGTGGCGGTGTGCCCCGATCGCCTTTCACAGGAGTTTGGGACGCCGCGGGACTTCCCTCTCTCGGCGGGACACCTAAAGCTCCTCCAGATCTGAGGCTGCTTGGCGCCCACGCCACATGCTGGGACCGTGCAGGGAGCACTTCACTGCCTGAAGATCGTCTGTGGCTCCCTCTGCACCGGAGCTGCTGGGCGGCTGCATTTCGCACTGAGATAGCGCGGAGCCAACGACGCTGCTGACAGGCGGATACTTACCTCTCGGCACCGGAGAGCAGCTAGCAGTCACTGGCGACGGATCGCAGCGGGAGAGAACAGATAGCTCAACGGAGGTACCCGAGCACCTGAAACATTTTAAGCTAAAATTGCAGATTGTTGGAATTTTCACAGCCTAATGCTAAAAAAAATGTGTGAATCACCTGTGGGTTGGATATACTCACTGCACCCCTGGATATATTCCTTAAGGGGTTTAGTTTCCAATATGGGGTCTTTTTAGGGGTGTTTATTAAGTTTTAGCACTTTAGGGTGTCATCAAACCTGAAATGCCGCCTAAATAAAATCGTATTGAAAATGAGACCCTAGTTGCTCCTCCTATTCTGAGGCTTGTGGTTGAGCCAAATAGTGCACTATCTATAAAAACGGCAGACCTGGGGGAATTGATATTGAATTGCATTTACCTGGTCACATTTACCGTATTGCAGTGAATAATAGATAAATATTGAAAATCTGCAAAAAAAGTGAAATTTTGAAATTTCCCCTCTACTTCACTTTAATTTCTGTGAAATACCTAAAGGGTTAACAAACTTCCTAAACACTGTTGTAAATACCTTAAGTGGTCTAGTTATTAGATGGAGCGATTTATGGGGATATCTACATGCAGGCCCCTCAAAGCCACGTCAGAACTGGAGTGGTCCCTAAAAAAATGTATATTGCACATTTTCTTGAAAATGTGAGAAATTACTACTAAGTTTCTAGGCCCCCAAATGTGGTAAAAAAAAAAAAAAAGACATTTAAAACATGATGCCAACCTATAGTGGACATATGGTAGATGCTAGTTATAAACTATTTTGTGGTGAATAATTATCTGTCTTGCACGCAGAAATTTTGGAACTTTCAAAATGACAAATTTTCACAAAATTTTGATATTTTTCACAAAGAAACAAGGATTGTATAGACCAAAATTTCTTACTATGTTAAAGCACAATGTGTCACGAGAAAACAATCTCTGAATCACATTGATAAGTAAAAGTGTCAAAAAGTTATTCTCACATAAAGTGACATGCCAGATTTCAAAAATAGGGCTGTGTCAGTAGGGCCAAAACTGGCTTGGTCCTTAAGGGTTAAACACTCAGTAGCTGCCTGAGAGGAGAGGTGATGTATGAGCATGTCTGACCAGGAGTGAGGAGCTCTCAGCCCTGGTCGTATCCCCTGGAGAGGGCTGTAAACAATGGATCACTAAGGGGGCATCCCCACGGCATAGGACAAATACCAGCCGGTTTTTGTCCTGTTTTGCGCCCGTCCCCACTGCCGCAGGGGTGGGGTGGCTTTTCTCCGCGATGAGCGAAGAGCCCTCCGCCCTCCCATTGAGAAGCACAGATTACGTCCGAAAACCGGACAGAAGGTGCTTGCTCAATGTTTTGCCGCCGGGTTTTCCACAGAGCACAATTGTGCTAATTTTCGGCTGGTTTTTCAGGCGGTCTGAAAAACCACAAACCGGCTGCAAAAACCGGCCGAAAACCTGTGCAGTGGGGACATGCCCTAAGGGAGCAGCTAAAACAAAAACGGTCCAGAATTTTTAATAATGATGGTGAAAATGTTTATTATTTAGTTTGCAAGTTTCCCACATCAATTTTACTTTGTGGCAAAACCCCTTTAACTGACACACAGGTTACTATAGAGTTCCATTGCTCTTGTGTTGAACACATGTGTAATGTAATGTGCACACTCCCCTATGCACACAACATTTATTAGAAAAGCAACCTGTACATTAGCCTACTGGAGCTTGCATACATCACATAGTAAACGGATGAACGAGTTTCCCTGCCGAGCACTAATAACTCGCTAACGTAAACTTCTAGTTCTCAGAGCTATAAACGCGTACTAATCCTACGTCACGATGTCGCCTTTCAAATTTGGCGCTCAAATTGTGACCGCACTCTCCCACTGAGTTCCTCTATCTGAACCAGCGGTTATGTAGTTCTGCTGTGAGGTTGAATCAGACTACAATTCCCAGACGCCCCTTGGCTCCGCCTAGTCAACGCATGCGCTCTAACTGCTTATTCCGCCATTTTGTGAAGCAGGGGTTTGGAGATTAAACGGTGAGCTGGTTATCCTCTGGTGCCTCCGGTTTCGTCTCTCGCAGGTTGTCTGATCTGAATCATTCGAATCTGGCCGAAAAGCAGAAAAAAACAAAGAAAAAGCTGCACTAGGGAGGTAAGGAGAATGAAAAACGCCATTTTGCAGGAGCTTTCTTCGGCCTCTAGGTGTCACGATGGGGCTCCGGTTCGGGCGGCTGATGGGGGTGTTTGTCTCCCTCTATCGTTATTTGTATTTTGGCAAAATGTCTGTGGCTCGGGCCTTAGAACAAAACCTAAGCAGCAACGTGACTTGCAGTGCGCTCAGGCTGGCGCTAGGACGGAGCAGAGTGCTGTAGTCTCCGCGCGTCTGGGCCCGGCCTCCATTTTCTTCATCTCGTTAGTGCATTCCGCTTCAGACGCATTCTTCTATCGCTGTACTCTTTAGTTCACGTTTGCAGACAGTTTTTGCGCCTTTTTTTTTGTTGTATGATGATCTATATATACGCTTTACGTGCATTCCCGCTTCTTGCGCGCATCAGCTCCGCTCCCGATTTCATCGTTATTTCTGCCTTTTCCGCATATTATCTGCATCGTGCTACGTTATCGTGAAAACCACGCCCGTGGTCCTAAAGCTTTGTATAACGTATATTCCCACCGCTGTGGGTGACGGTGGGGCGGAGGTTCACCGAGGGTCGGGTTAGTACCTCGTTATGCAGCCTTATTTTTGGCGGTAACGCATCATGGTGTACAGCGAGCTGCTTATTACCGGGCACGGGGCTCTGGCTGCAGCAGTCGCTCGGGAGACTTGGAGACTATTGGCGGCCCAGTATAACAGGCAGAAAAAAGAGTCCACGGAGGGCAGAGAATAGCGCGGGAGAGCTCCCTCGTGCTATCCGTCTGTAGCAAGTGTGAACCAACTGCTGCTACCTCAGCTGTCCTACCTCACTTCAGCTCATATTATTGTTACTTTCCTCCAAGATGAGGGGTTTGGGTTTTTCTGATGCTTCATAGTAGAGAATTGGGATAAAGTGTCTTTTTTTTTTTCCCCCCATACATGGCAGTCAGATTTATTTTTTTTAACCAGTTCCTGCCCTTTTGCACAGTACACGCCAGTTTGAACGCTATAACTTTTTCTTGCGCTCGGTTATTGTACTAACCAGGGCTGTGGAGTCGGCAAGCCAAAGCCCTGACTCCTCAATTTCCCAAACCTCCGACTCCTGATTCCCTCATACACGGCGCATGTTTAAGTGATAACTGCTGTAGTAAAATGGTAACATCAGGCTGTTTATCACCTTATGATACAATAATCAAGCTATTTAGGTAGAACTGACAAGCAAAAGAGTAACAATGTTTTGAACTCTTATGGGTAGAGTTGAAGAAAAAGCTGTATTTGTATCCAAGTCCAGTCTGCACCAACATTGGGAATGTGTAGAAGAGACCTGGGATCAGATTTTGGTTAAGACATGCTGGAATCTGATCCAGAGTCCAGAAGGATTCAGACAGTATTGAAAACCAAAAGGTGGATTTACCAAATACTAACAAAATAATCTAAAAATCAAAATGTTAATTTATGAGCAGAACAGTAACAATGCAGTAAGATGACTATATAAAATTACAGTAGCCTCATGTACTAAGCTGTAGTGGATGGTGAGATATGGAACCTGAAAGTCTCAAGTTTAAAACATTGTTACCATTTTGCTTGTGTAAAATATATTTATTGGATACGACTTTAGAACACTAGAAAATTGTAAATATGCAAAACACTGCAGGAACATTTGTGAAGTCTCTGAATTTGTTCTGAGAAATCGTATCGGCACAGATCCTCACATCTGATCTCATTTCCAGGCTAGAGACGGCCTCTCTACGCTAACTTGGGGGCAAAGCGATGACCACAGGGGCAACATCTCTAACAATGTCAGGGTATAAAGGAATTGCCTCAGCCACAGTCAGTTTTGATGAATGGTTGAACTTTTCTACTTCTTTGAAAGCAGGTGAAAAATTTAGATGAAATCTGTTTGCCCTGGGAGCAGAATCTTTCCCCTGGGGCAGCGCTTTGCCTGCTCCATGTCATCAATTACACTCCTCATGTGATGAGGCTGAAGATATGGGAGCGTAGCACTGGCTGGACCCAATTCCTCTTGTTTTTTTCACTGCATCGAACTAACTGGACCAACATTATATATGTTGGGAGTCTGAGTCGGTCCATTTTATGACGACTCAGACTCCTGCAAAATAGACTCCAACTCCCCAGCCCTGGTACTAACGTTCGTTTTTATTTTTTCTTGTGTGATATCTTGGGCTCTATGCAGGGGCGTAGATAAAGACTCATGGGCCCGGGTGCAAAACTTAAGCTTGGGGCCAACCTACTCCTGGATAATGGCTGTGGACTAACACTTTTTAACAACAGGTTCCCTACTTGGTGTGAGGGATATCTGCCGTGTAGTGCGCTGCGGGAAATTTCTACTTAAAGGGATTGTCGCATACAAGATAATTTTAAATGGGACCAGGTAGTGGAAAAAAAGAAAAACAAATTATGTATCCAAAGCATCTGCCCCCATTGCCCTTTTTTGTGGGGTGAACAGGAAAAAAATGCAATTGCACTTTTGTTTTTTGGTTTTTGTTAGTTTATACCTTACCGTTTAATTGACATGTTATCTGTGTTCTGCAGGTCACAAGATATACAAAGGCCAAAAAACTTCACCACAATATAGTGATAGTAAACCCTCATAATGAACAAACCAATTATCAAGACCAATGATCTCAATAAATTATACAAAGACCAAAGATTTGCACAAAAATGCCACTACATTATGACTAATACACCATTTCTGTTACTGACAAAATCACTATACCAAGACCAATAATACCGCCACATACTACCACCATAAAGAGACTGAATATAACCAATGTACTGTTACTGAATATAAACCATTACAATAAAACCCCTAATACTGCCTCCATACAGTGACAATGTTATATTTGAATAGAGTGGACTTTTATGGACACAGGGATACCAGTTATGTGTAATTTTATTTTATCGTTGTTATCCTTTATTTGTAAAATGGAAAAAAGGGGGGGTGTTTTGAACCTTTTTTTCATTTTCACATTTTTTTTTTTTTTTTTTTTACTTGTAGTCCCCCTTGTACTTGGCAACAGGGGGTGCGATCAGTTGTACATTGTTCTGCAGTAATACGATATTGCAGAACAGTATACAACAATGGCTATGCAGGGTGCAATATAAGTACTAACACGGCATCCATGGAGGTCTTCATTAGGCCTCTGGGCTTCATGATGACCTTGTCACCCCGCAATCCCGTGGCAGCGGACTAGAACGGTGCGCAGCACCATTATTTAACCCTTTAAATGCCACGGCCTTGTGTACTGCTGCATCTTAAGGGTCAAAACGATCAGGACTTAAAGCATATCTAGTGTGGTATGCTGTCATTTGTAGTTCTATAGTTGCTGCTGTGGAACTACAAGTCCCAGAGTGTGCTTGGCTGGTGTGTGTGTGTGCCTGTAATATTTGTACCTTATATTACATGAGACTGGCAGGTGTGGCTGACATGCTGGGACTTGTAGTTCCACAGAAAGCTGTTGTGGAACTACAAATTCCAGCCTACCACATTACATATGCTTAACGTTTTAAAGGCCATGTAGTGCAGTATAGTGGTACTTGTAGTTCCAAAGCAGCTTTTGTGGAACTACAAGTCCCAGCATGTCAGCCACACCAGCCAGTCTCATGAAACATAGGGTACACACATTAGACACACACATATATACATACAGTGTGCCTGTAATGTGTGTGTGTGTGTGTGTGTATATATAGTGTGCCTCTGTTGTGACTAACTGTGAGCCGCTGCTCCATCTTCCCTGACACACATTATGCCGGGGATAATGCAGGTGAGTAGGGCCGCCCCCCAGTGTTTTTGAAATACATGCTGGACAGCGTGTACTTCTGAAACACCCGGCATCTTGTGGAGCGCCCAGATACAGGCTACAAGACACAATGTGAACATACCCTTTACATTCAAAAAAAAAACAGAGCAGCCATAGTCCAAAAGTGACCATGTTTGCACTGTTGTCCCCTATGGACACGTTGTGGGATCTGTTAGGATACATTTTTTTAGATTTTCCCAAAAGAGGTCCCACAGCACAGCATGAACCCAAACTAGAGAAATTCACTTCTCATGCTCTCTGTACCTGGTCACACAGTCCTGCAGGGGATAGAACACAGGGGGACACTAGAGCAGGAGGCAGAAACAGTATGAGACCATGTATAAATGCTGTGCTAGCTGCCAGTGAATGGAATCCTGCTGACCTGTACCCTTGTCTCCTATTCTCCAGTGCACATGGTGATATTGTGCTGCTGCCACTGAAAGATCTTCTGCTGCACTGACCCTCTGCCTCCTCTCTTCTCTTGCTTGTGCAGGCTGTGGGGGTGTAGGTGCTGAGAGGAGGGGGAGGGAGGAAGCAGAGCCCAGGAGGTAGATGTTTCGGTCTGACAGTTTTACTGTCTGCTCACCGGCACTTTCATCAGTAACCTCACTGTGCGCTCTCTGGAGCGAGGCTTCACAATGCAGCTGCGGGCGGTCCCTGCCTTCAGTGGCGTCGGGCAGCGTCTGATGCCTAGCAACCGTGGTGAGAGGGATCTGCGGGGGGCCCCCTGGCTCAGGGGCCCGGTCGCACTTGACCCTTGTAGCTACGCCACTGGCTCTTTCTGCCCTTCCTTGTAAGATTGTAGTCCTGTCTCCCTCTGTACCCGTTATTGTCACCATTGTACTTTAATACATGTTATGTGTGTAACCTACAATGTCCTGGAATTAGTGGCACTTTAAAATATTTTTTGAACAAACCTAGTAAATAAAAAAAAAAAATATTTCCAAATGTGTGTTCATTTATTACTTTTTTTTTTTTTTTAACCGAAAGTGGCTCTAAAATACATTTTCCGCCACAGACATTTATAGGTGATATTTTGCTTGTAGGGAGCTTTCCCCTAGGACTGGTACATTAGCCCCAGTTACAGGGGAAACCTGTGGGAAATAACTCTTGCACTGACTACAGAGCTGATCTGGGTCTGAATAGACACAGCCGCTCGGGCAATCACTTGACCACCAGACCAGGAAGCCTACACAGGCTTCCTGCCTCTGTGTATATACCACTTATGAAGTGCTGTATACACAGGGATTGAGAAGCCAGGGATGGTAATAAACAGTGAGGAGCCCAGCTATAGCTGATAGCTGACTTTCCACCCACAGAGCTGTGTAGTTAATGTACAGCTGCGCACTCTGCACAGATGTTCCAGGACGTGTGTACTGAGAGAAACTGTAACCACTTTCGGCCTGCCCGAGCGGTGAAGTGTGTATCTTTATTTTCTGTCAGTTGGCTGCTTTCTTTCCTCCAATATGTTTACAGGAAAATAACTATTAAGATTAACTTAAAATAACATTTCATATAATGCAGTTTTACCGTTAAGCCGTGTTCACAACGCATATAGCAGTGCGTACCCGTGCTTGCTGCTATACGCCTGCAGTTGAAAGTATGGGCAGGCAAGTACGTATTTTCAACAGCACTTCAGTTTATTTTTTACTTTCCCCAGTGCATAAGCGCCAGAACGGCGTCACACGTCACTTTTATACGGCTGTGTACTTTAGGTGTATTCCCTGCACTTATCAGTGAGCGCTATGATTTTACGATATTTGCAGGGCGTACTTTGTGCACATTGCAGCACAACTACGCGCCGAAGTACGCCCTTCAAATACGCCGTCCGAACATACCCTTTAAGATAAGGTGATCATATAACAATTCATGTAATATTGCTTTTAAGATACATTTATAGATTGTTCAGTTTTGTACTACGACACCTTAACCCCTTACCGACATTGGACGTATGAGTACATCCTAATGTCGATAAGAGGCCGGCTACATAGCCGCCAGGTGTTAGCTGCTAATTGCAGCTAACACTTGGTAGTTAAAGCACGGGAGGGGGGGCCGGTGCCATCCCACATTGTTTAACCATTAAGACACTGCGACCATCTAAATCAATGAGAAATGGAGCTGTTCTGAATCACGGAGTCCCAATCCGCTTAACATGGCAGCTGGAAGCCCTGTGAAGGCTCCAGGCAGGAAGTAGTAAAACCACCATCTTTTGTACACCCTGATGCATTGTATTACAATGCATTAGGCTGCATAAATGATCGCGCCCCCTACTGATTAAAGGGGTTGTCTCGCTACAATGATTGGGTTTTAATTAAAAGATCTTTAAAAAACAAGCAGCTTTGCAATATATGTTCATTACAAATGTCCTACTGATTTTGAGCTAGCCCTGTTCATAGCAGTGCATCAGCTTCTCAAATTTCTATAGCAGCTGACCTGTTGTTCCTTATCTTACTGGCTGTCAGGTCTGAATGACTCATCACCTTTGAAGACAGGTCGGAGCAGAGAGCCCCTCCCGCACAGAATGCTTCTGTAGTGTAGGGAGGAGGAGGGAGGACTCTGGCTTCTATGTCAGTGCTGCCTGGATTAACCCTGTGTGTGCCTGCTTCCTCCTGCTCTCTACACAGATTGAGCAGAGATTAGGCTGATCAATAGATGTGACAGCAGTGACCCTGTTTGTTACTATAATCATGATGTCTGTGGAGCTGTAACTATAATAATACTATACAGATTGTGAACAGTTCATGCTGTGCTGTACTAGGGACACATCCTGAGTAACACTTTGCAGCTTCCCTGCCTCTGTTCTGAGAGGGTTTGTTTGTTGTTGCTGGAGATGTGGAGATATGTAAGCTAAGCAGAGGGTATAGGAACACTTGCAGCCCCTCTGTTCTGCTATTAGCAATCATAGACCTCTCTAGGCAGGCACACACAGGGTTAACTCTGACAGCAATCCCCCTGCTGTATAGAAGTTACGGGCGGATAGCTGCCTGTGTGCTGAGGGGAGGGGGGAACAGGGAGGAGAAGAGGCAGAGAAGCTAGCACGCCCCTCAATTCAACTCCCATTCACAGACAGAGGCTGAAAGCTATTAATGAGACAACTCCTTTTAGCACCCTCGGGGTGGGGGGGGGGGATTCGAAGTTGACAAAAAAAAGTGAAGTGTAAAACACCCCCCCCTTGCCATTTTACAAATAAAATAATAAGGTTACATATATTTGGTATCACCACGTCTGGAAAAAGTCAGATCTATTAACCCCTTACTGAAATTTAACCCATCCATACGTCATGGTCGGGAAGTGGTTCCTGCAAATTGACGTATGGGTGGAGATCTTGCGAGCTCACAAGCGGAGCTTGCAAGATCGCAGCATGATACCAGCAATATATTACTGCTGCATCACCCACGGCTGGAGTGCCCCATAGTCTCTGCAATGTATTACATTGCCACAGCTAAGCCGCAGACAGAAGAAGGGAGGTTCGGCTGTCAGCGCAGCAGCGACAATAGTAGCTGATCTCCTACCAGGCAGCCGGGGAAGTGAAAGAAACCCTTCCTGGGCTGTCTGTGACGTCACCATGCCCCGCAATGCATTGTGTCTGACAGTTCCCATGTAGACCAACACACAGCATTTCTGCTCTACATTGTTCTCTATATGACTGATCTGAGTATAACTGATACAAATCCCCTATGGAGAAAAGTGAAAAAGTAAAACACAAACAGGAAAGATAAAATAAAAACACGTACACCACCCTTTTCCCCTTTACAAACACCAATCTCCCTCAAAAAGATCAAAAATAAACACATGCTCTATCGCCGTGTGTGTAACGACCTACCCTATGCATCTGTCATGTTTTTTAACCTGTATGGTGAACCAGGGCTGTGGAGTCGGAGCCTATTTTGCAGGTGTCGGAGTCGTCATAAAAGGGACTGACTTAGACTCCCAAAATATAAAATTAGTTGGTCCAGTTAGTTTGATGCAGTGCAAAGAGCAAGAGGAATTGGGTCCGGCCAGTGTGACTGCTCCCATATCTTCAGCCTCATCACATGAGTGTAATTGATGACATGGAGCCGGATTCGAGGCTTAGGCTTGCCGACTCCACAGCCCTGTGGTGAACGCAAAAAAGTGTCACAGAATTGCTTATTTTTCTTCATTCCGGCAACACATAGAATGGAATAAAAAGCGATCCAAAACTCACAAATGCCAAGGCTGTACCAAGTAAAACATCAGTTCATCCCACAAAAATGAAGCTATATATATATACAATTATGTATACAGAAAAATAGAAGTTATGGCTATCGGAAGATAGCGATGAATAAATATTGTTTTACACTAACTTTTTTTTTTTTTTTTTTTTTTAAATGCGTCGGCATAAAAAAATTTATAAATTGGGTATCGCTTTAATCATATTGACCCACAGAGTAAAACTAACTTGTCACCTACTGCATGGTGAGCGCTGTTAAAAATAAAAACTACTAGGATTGCTATGTTTTGTTCAAAACGCCTCACGAAAACCTTAATAAAAAGTGATCAAAGTGTCATATGCACCGCATAATGGTACCAATAAAAACATCAACTCATCCTGCAAAAAATAAGCCCATAATCATCTCTTTATACAGAAAAAATAAGTAATGGCTGTCAGACTTTGACGACATCAAAATGCAATTTTTTATAAACGCATTTCTATTGTGTAAAATTAATAAAACATAAATTTTATTATTTTTTTTTTATATAATTGCAATTGTACCTACCCGCACAGTAAAGTTATCCTGTCATTTATACCGCATGGCGAAAGCTGTAAAAATAAAGCCCAAAAAACAATGACGGAACTGTGTTTTCCCCCATTTTCATGGCCCAATGCTAAAGAAACTATGGAACACCTGTGAACCCAAAATGCGCAATACACCCCTAGATGAGATCCCTGAAGGGGGTTAAATACAAAATGGGGCGAGTTCTGAAAGGTTTTACCTGTTAGGGGGCTTTCGGGGCTTTGCAAATGCAACATAGCAACCATCAAAAACTGCCTTCCAAGAGCCAAATAGCGCTCCCTCCCTTGTACGCCCAGCCAAGCGCCCAAACAGTTTACACCCGCATATAGGGTATTGCCGAACTTGGAAGAAATTGTGTAACAGACTTTGGGGTGCTTTTTTTTTTTTTTTTTTATTACCAGAATTACTTGTAAAAAAATAAACTTTTAAGCTAAAATTTACAGATTGTTGGAAAAAAAAATGTTCCCAATTTTCACAGCCTAACACTAAAAAAATGAGTGAAACACCTTTGAGGTCGATTATACTCACTGCACCCCTGGATATATTCCTTATGGGAAACTACTTCCAATATATGGTCTTTTTATGGGTGTTAAGTTTTGGCACCTTAGGGTGGCCGCAAACCTGAAATGGCGACTAGATAAAATCTTATTGAAAATGAGACCCCAAAGTCCAGTCGGTGCTCCTCCTATTCTGAGGCCTGTGGTTGACCCAATAAAAACGGCATAATCTGGGGGGAATAGATGTTGAGTTGAATTTCCCTGTTATCTATCATGTTCCAGTGAATAATTGAAAATCTGAGGGGGAAAAAAAAATTGAAATTTCACCTCCACTTTGCTTTAATTTCTGTGAAATACCTAAAGGGTTAACAAACTTCCTAAGCACTGTTTTAAATACCTTAAGGGGTTTAGTTTCTTAGATCAAGTCATTTATGGGGGTGTCTAACATACAGGCCCCTCAAAGCCACATCAGAACTGGACTGGTCCCTAAAAATGTATATTGCAAATTTTCTTGAAAACGTGAAAAATACTACTAAATTTCTAAGCTCCCTAATGACGCCAGAAAATAAAGGCCTTTAAAAAATTATGCCAATCTACAGTAGACATATGGTAGATGCTAGTTATAAAATATTTTGAGTGGAATAACTGTCTTGCACACAGAAATTTTTGAAGTTTGAAAATGATACATTTTTCATGATGCTTTGGTATTTTTCACAAATAAGGATTTTTTTTTGGGACCAAAATTTCTTACTAACTTAACCCCTTAAGGACCCAGCCAGTTTTGGCCTTTCTCCCATATTTTTTAAATTTGACGTGTCACTTTGTGAGAATAACTTTGACACTTTTACCTATCCATGTGATTCAGAGATTGTTTTCTTGTGACACATTGTACTTTAAGTTAGTAAGAAATTTTGGTCCATACAATCCTTGTTTGTTTGTGAAAAATATCAAAATTTGGAAACATTTGTCATTTTCAAAGTTCTAAAATGTTTTCATGCAAGACAGCTATTTCACACAAAATAGTTTATAACTAGCATTTATCATATGTCTACTATAGGTGGGCATCATTTTTTAAATGTCTTTTTATTTTTTTTTAGAATGCAGATAACATCATTTTTACCGAAGATTGAAAGGCGTAAAACCTAAACACCTGCAAACAGGCTCAAGTACGTTTTTTAAAAATTTTTCACTTTTTACCCCACTTAGAATTTTTTGTGCTTTCCCACTATAATCTATGGTAATATGAATAAAATCATTAAAAGGACATCTTGTCCTGCAAAATAAAAGCCCTCGTATGTCCATGTAGATGAAAATTTAAAAAAGTTATGGTTCTGGGAAGGCGGGGAAGGAAAAACTAACGTGAGAAAAAATAGGCTTTGGGGTTAAGGGATTAAAGAGACATTTCCATCTCATTAAATAGCTTTAAGCCTTTCCTGACAGATGGTCAAAACTTTTTTACGCTTAAATTTTTTTTCTACCCTTCCTTCCTGTTAACCAGGGCTGTGGAGTCGGCAAGCCAAAGCTCCGACTCCCTCATACATGCTGCATGTTTAAGTGATAACTTTACTGTAGTAAAGTGGTAACATCAGGCTGTTTATCACCTTATGATACAATAATCAAGCTATTTGGGTAGAACAGACACTGACAAGCAAAAGAGTAACAATGTTTTGAACACTTGTGGGTAGAGTTGAAGAAAAAGCTGTATTTGTATCCAAGTCTAGTCTGCACCAACATTGGGAATGTGTAGAAGAGATCTGGGATCAGATTTTAGTCAAGAGCTGCTTCAATCTGATCCAGAGCCCAGAAGGATACAGGCAGAGCTGAAAACCAAAAGGTAGATTTCCCATATACTAACAAAATAATAAATGTTCGTTTTGATTTTTAGGAGCAAAACATTAACAATGCAGTTACAGGAAAGAATCTGCAGAACTAAGCAGATTATTATTTATTTTAAAGCGCCAATGATTCCAGGGCACTGTAGATTCGAGGGGGTTACATACATTACATAAGTCAAACGAGTACAGTGATACAATCTACAAGGAGGGGGAAAGAGACAGGAGGTGAGGGGCAGACTTGTTTGTGGAGGAAGTAGTGACAGCAAGGTCAGTGTAGGTTATAGGCAAGCCTGAAGAGATGGGTTTTCAGGTTGCTTTTGAAGGTGGTGAAAGTGGAGGAGAGTTTTGATGTGTTGGGCAGTGATTTCCCAAAGAGTGTGGGTGAAGCAGGGAGAAGTTTGGAGCGGGTTGTGTGAGGAGCTGATAAGGGGAGAGCAGGGAGAAGGTCCTGTGAGGAGCGGAGAGTGCGTGGGGGGGAGTATTTGAAATTAGGGTAGAGATGTATGAAGGGGAGGGTCATGGAGGGCTTGTAGGTCATGGTTAGTAGCTTAAAATGAATTCACTGGGCAATGGGAAAGCCAGTGAAGGGATTGGCAGAGGGGAGAGGCAGAGGAGGAGAGAGGTGGATAAGAGGGCAGCAGAGTTTAAAAGGGGTGTTATCGTTTCATTAAATGGTCTTCAGAATAAGGGGACAGTGAAAACAAGAACTTTGCAACTTGGATGTCATTAGCAAAGCTGCCTTGTTCTCACAGTGTCCATTATTTGTGTTTTTACTTACATGATACCCAGTGTGGGTCTAATCCTCCCCCTTGCATTTCACTAGCTGAGGCTCATTTACATTCTTGTACAGCCCATTCCGGGTGTACAGAATGACTGGGGTTAGGGGCCGTAGCATTTTTCTGTCACCACACTAGCAGAAACAAACTGCAGCAGATTGTACAATGAGAAAACATGACGTTTTGACCTGTGCTAAAGGGTATGTTCACACGGCTTAATTGCGGGACGTAATTTCGCCCGCAATTAAAGCCGTGTGGACGGGGGGCGGGGCGGGAGCGGGGGAGTAAGCAGAGGGCCGGCACTTCGCGGCCATTGACTATCACTGCTAGCGGCGGTATACGCCGCTAGAAAGTGGGCAGGTGAATTTTTCTCCCCGCCGGCGGATTCGCCGGGGGGGAGAGGAGACGTAATCCATAGTTCTCTATGAGAACTGTGAATTACCGTAATGAATGGGCCGTTTTCGGCCCGTAATTGGCGCACTTCGGCGCGTAATTACGGACCGAAATACGGCCCATTTTAAGCCGTGTGAACATGGCCTAACTCTCCTGCATACACGCCGTTCTTAGAAAGCTGTAATACATCTCCAGCTGTGAGAGATCAGTGCTCAGATTAGATTGAATGCAGCCTGTGGTATGTATACAGCTCTTATAAAATAAGACTGCATAGAGAGAGACACAGTGATATGTGGACTCAGAGGGGAGGGGGGAGTCTCGGGCCAGCAGTGAAGGGGGGGATGATGTCATCCAGCTGGGAGGGGAAGAAACGCCCCTGCATTCACAGAGTTGGGAAGCTCAGAGCAGTGTGAATGAGCCGAAGTAAGGAAGCGATACATCCCCTTTAAGGATGCATTGGAGGGGAGCGAGGGTGCTAGCTGGGAGGTCACAGAGAAGGATGTTGCAGTAGTCTAGGCAGGAGATGACAAGGGCATGGACCAGCATTTTTGTAGAGTCAGAGTTGAGGAATGAGCGGATGCGAGAGATGTTTTTCAGGTGGAGGCGGCAGGCAGAGGTGAGGGTTTGGATGTGTGGTTTGAAAGAGCGGAGTCTAGGATTACCCCAAGGCAGTGGACTTGCGGGACCGGTGAGAGTGTAATAGAGAGATCAGGGGCAGGGGTAGAGTTGGATGGTGGAAAGATGATGAGTTCTGTTTTCTCCACATTTAGTTTTAGGAGACGTGATGAGAAGGAGGAAATGGACGACAGACAGGGATCCGAAGGGGAGAGAAGTGACATCTGGGCCGGAGATGTAGAGTTGGGTATCATCAGCATACAGGTGGTAGTGAAAGCCATGTGAGGCTATGAGCTGACCGAGGCCAAGGGTGTAGATAGAGAAGAGTAGTGGGCCCAGGACTGACCCAGATGCTAAATACTTGCAAGTCAAATTTATGTATAAGATAGGTAAGATGACTGTATATAAAATTACAGTAGCCTCGTGCAAAGCTGTAGTGGATGGAGAGAAATAGAGCCTGAAAGTCACAAGTTCAAAACAGTGTTACCATTTTTCTTGTCAGTGTAAAATATATTTATTGGATATGACTTTAGAACACAAAAAATTGTAAATATGCAAAACACTGCAGGAACATTTGTGGAGTCTCTGAATTTGTTCTAAGAAATCATATTGCCTCCATCAGATCCTGCATACTGATCTCATTATTTCCAGGCTAGAGAACGGCCGCTCTACACTAACTTGGGTTGGAGGCAAAGTGGTGACCACAGGGGCAACATCTCTAACAATGTCAGGGTTTAAAAAGAATTGTTCACCCATTTCAGTTTGTTTGAAGGGTTTAAAAACTCTTTATTTTGAAAGAAAAGTAAAAAAAATTTTTCTAAAAACTTTTTGGGCCCAGGGACCCGATTCTTTTCCCCCTGGGGCAACGTTTGGGCCTTTTCCCCCATGTCATCAATTACACCCCTCATGGGGATGGGGGGCCTAAAGTTTGGGGGGGCAATCGCAAGGCCCGGACCCCAATTCCTCTTCCCTCTTTGTACTGAATAAAAACAAAGGGGGCCAACTTATATATTTTGGGGGTCGGTCCATTTTATGAGACCCCGACCTAAAAAAGGCTTCCCCAGATCCCAGCCCTGCCGAAAAACCACCCATGCAATCATGCAGGCTTTAAAACGGAGTCTGCACTATCCTGAGAAAAACCAGCAATAAGTTGCAGGTGGGGATTTGCTGCCTATTCCCACCAGAAGTCAATCGGCTAAGTGAAAAGGGCTCATTGGCTCCTTCCCTTGGATGTGTCGCGTTTGGGGGCAATGACTAAATAAAAAACCCTAAAAACCCGGCTTCCAAAGGTGTCCTTGTAGGCAAGGCACAACCGGATGGGTTAAAGAGAACCTGTCACATAGTTTTTTTCCCCTTTGGGGGGAGGATTTGAACAAGTGGTGTCAGCCCCGCTGTTTCCCGGCTGTGTCCCTTATTTTGAAGTTTTTGTAGTTTTTGTTTTTTAATGCTCCAAATCTGCAGTTTTCAGCCCCGAAAAGTCATTCGAAGAGTCCCTTTAGAAGTTTTTTTTTTTTTAAACCCCACACCTGGGCTAGCCCCCCCCCCCTCAACTGACAAATATTACTTTGAAAAGGTTTGAAAAAATTGTGAATAAAATGTCAGTGGCGGAGGACCCTTCCTTTGGGGGGGGAGTTAAAACCCGCTCATGAATAAGTTTTTAGGGGGGAACTCTAAAATGCTGCCTCTTACGGGAAAAAGGGGCCAGGCTTTGGGGAAAAGCAGGTCTGACACTTAGGGTTGGGTGCCCTTTAGCAAGAGGGGCAAACCCTTTTGACAGGTTTCCCTTTAAAAAAGTTTGTGTAGTAGTTTTATGTGCTGCCCCTGTATTTGTCCCGCAATCTAGGATCGATGAGTTTTAAAAAACCCCTGTGGGGGCAAAATCTGGAGAAAAAAATAAGTACACCGCTCTTCACAATTACCCCACAAAATTAAATTTTACCATTTGGGGGTCACGACCTACCTATTAAAATTTTTGGTTTTTAACTGTAAAGGGGCGAGTTTTAAAAAAAAAAAAAAAAAAAAGGGCAGAAATTTCAAATTTTTTTTCATCCCGCGCCACACAATTGAAAGGAAAAATTATCAAAACTCCCTTAAATTTCCAAAGTGCTAACCAAAAAAAATAAAATTTATTCCCCCAAAAAAAAACCCCGCACAGCTCCATGTTTCAGAAAGCTCCCTTAATAAACAATGTTTTACACAATAAGAACCCTTTAAAAAAAAAAAAAAATGCTAAAACCCTAAAGAACTTTACCCCCCGGTATTGCAACCGTATTGCCCCACAGAGTAAAACCACCATGTCACATGTACTGTATGATTGACTTTTAAAAAATGAAAATAAAAATATTACCGGATTTTCCCCGTTATTCTTTCATCCTGCATCCCAAAAAAATGGATTTTAAGGGGTATAAAAAGTAATTCCCCAAAAAAAAAAAGTGGAAATTTTTTCTCCCCTTTCCCTTTTAAATTTTTGTTTTTAAAAACCCAGAGGGTTACCAAAAATTTCAAATGTTTTTTGAATACTTTAAGGGCTGCAGTTTTTTTGGATGGGTTAAAAAATGGGAACCTACAGGCCGGGGTTATCAAATTTTGCCCGAACTGGTTGGACCCCAAAAATTTGTTTTTGAAATTTTGAAAAAATAAAAAAATTGCTACTAAATTTATAAACTCCCTAATATCGTAAAAAAAAAAAAGTGTTTTAAAATTTTTTTTGTGCTATTTTAAAAATATCTTTAAACACCAATTTTAAAAAATTTCCGGGAAAAATTCAAAAATTTTAAAATTTTTCACACTAAACAAAGGGGTTTTAAAGGACCAAAAGGGGGGGGTTTTTTTACTACAAGGAAATTGATTTTTTTTGTCAAGATCTTGCAAAAAAAAAGTCACCCTTTTCTTTGTTCCTTTAAAAAGTGTTCCCCCTATTCCTATATTCCCCCCCTTGTATGGCTTTCATCCGCTCCTCAGCTTGTATGGGGTACAAAACCTGTTTCCGGGCTCTCCTGATAGGTGTAGTTTTTGGTTTTCTATTTGCTTCCCGGCCCGGGGGTCCTCCGCCCCGTCAAATGCGTAGTACCTGCAGGCCCCACAGGTGTTTAACAATTTTTTTTTTTTTTTTTTACATTAGGCTATGAAAATTAAAAATTTTATTTTTTTTTCCGCTTTTAAAATCACACACAGATCATATGTCTCCCCACATCGGGGGTTCATGATGGGACACTCAGACAGCCATGCCTGCCCAAAGTGCAGGGCTCCAAAGGCAGATCTACTACATTGTCTTTGGCTCTGTCCGGAGATCCAGACTTTCTGGTGGAGTGTCCGGTCATTCACCCTCAGAAATTTACTATCGTACTGCCCGAGCTCCGATCTATGGGCTCTCTTTGGCATTCTTCCTAACGAATATGTATCCTACCCAAAAACACACAAGACACTTATGTTTTACATAGCGGCGGCAGCAAGGAAGGCTGTTTTGCAATGCTGGATCCAACCCCGCCCACCAACCATAAAACTATTCTTGGAGAAACTATTGCATATATTTCGAATGGACTGGGTGGACACTGCTACGCAAAAAGAACAAAAAACGCAGCACTTTCTTTCCAAATATGGACCAAATTTATTCCCCTCCTCCCCACGCACATCCAAGTGAAAATTTAAAAAATGCTTTGAATTCACACTGTGGTATCAAACAACAAACCCACTGAAAATAACAAGTTAACTGAAAATTTTCCGTTCCCCTCGGGTGCGGGGGGCTGCCCGGTCGCAGGGGGGGAAAACCCCTTTCGCCCCCCTCCCATTCCCTTTCGGTTTGTTCTCGCAACCTTCTTTAAACCCCCCTTCCCGACATTGGAGTATGCATACCCCTGGCGGGAAGTGACCCCCGCAAAGGGAAAGTATTCATAGTCCCTGGTCATCGCCGGGCTTGGGGGTGGCCGGCACGTCGCGACATGGACCAGCGGTAAATTACGCGGGCTTCATGCCGCATCCCCCCCGGCCAGAGTGGGGGCTGGGGGTTTTAACCCCCTTAACCCCACGATAAATTTAAAGATTTTTGGAGTAAGTCGAGGCAGGGGGGGGGGGCCCTTTTTCCCCCTGCCCCCCGGTCCTGCTGCACGTTTTTGCACAACGTCTTCCCAAAGACAGCCCAGGAATGAAAGTCGTTTGGACCCCGTCTTACGTCAAAATGCCCTTTAAAGCTCGAAGTTTGGTTTTTAAAATCCCTATGGGAAAAAGATAAAAAAAGTAAAACACAAAAAAATAAACTAAAAACATGTACACCCCCCTTTTTCCCTTTTTTACAGCGCCAAACCCCCCAAAAAAGAAAAAATTTTTAAGAAAACCATATTTGGTACGCTGGTGCGTAAACCCCTGTCCTATAAATAGCGTTTTTAAATTAAACCCGTATGGTGAACACTTAAATAAATAAATAAATAAATAAAAAAAAAAACAATCAAAGAATTGCGTTTTTGTTATCCCCTGCACTTAATGGAAAAAAAAACGATAAAAAACTCCATAAAAACACCAAATTGTAAAAATTTAAAACGTCAGTTATCCTGCAAAAAAAGCCCTTACCCCTCCGTTAGGAAAAAATAAGTGTTAGGGTTTCCCCAGCAGCGAGCATTAAAATTGTTTTACACAAAAATTTTTTTTTTTTTTTTTTTTAAATAAAAGTTTTCAACATAAAAAAAAAAACTAATAAATTGGGGTATCCCCTTTGTATCAACCCCAGGTAAAGCTAGTTTCATGGATACTGCCAGTGGCGCTGTTAAAAAAAAAAAAAAAACACCCGGGTTGAGTATTTGTCACCCTGCTTCCAAAAAAACAGATTTAAATTGATCAAAGTCTTGTCCCCCAAAAAAGTACCAAAAAAAACGTCAAACCCTGCCGCAAAAAAACCAGCCCCTACACGCCCGTCCAGAAAAATAAAAAAAAATTTGGCTTCAGACTGCGACAGCAAAAAGTTTTTCCTTTTTGAATAAGTGTTTTTTTTGTGCAAAAGCAGTAAAACATAAAAAAAATAAAATTTTTGGGTATCCTGAAATCGTATCGATGTAGTAAAGCTAGAATGTCATTTAACCGCCGGTAAACCGTTGTAAAAAATAAAAAACCCCGGGGAAAATTTTGTAAATTTTGTTCAAAATGCCTCAAAAAAAATTTTTATAAAAAGTGATCAAAGGTCATATCCCCCCCATAATGGAGTAAAAAAAAACCCAACCATCCCACAAAAAAACGCCCATAAACGGCTCCGTATACAGAAAAATAAAAAAGCTAGGTTGTCAGATGGACAACATAAAAACGCAATTTTTTATAGACCCTTTTTTATGTGTAAAAATAATAAACAAAAAAAAGATATAAAATTTATTCTTGTAATTGTACCACCGCGTAAGTTTCCCGTTTTTTACCGTAGGCGAAAATGTAAGAATGAAGCCCAAAAAACAAAGGCAGAACAGCAATTTCCCTCCACATTTTCATAGCCCAATACTAAAAAAAAACTATGGAACATCTTTTGCACCCAAAATGCACATACACCCCAAGATGAAATCCCTGGGGGGTGTTGAATCCAAAAGGGCTACCTTCTGAAAGGTTTCACCTGTTCTGGTACTTTGGGGGCTTTGCAAACGGGACATGGCCCCACCAAAATCTGCTTTCCCCAAAACCCAAATAGCGCTCCCTCCCTTGTACGCGTTTGCCATGCGCCCAAACAGCAGTTTACAGCCCGTGTAAGGTATTGCCAAACTTGGAAGAAATTGCGTGACAAAATGTTGGGTGCTTTTTTTTCCAGGATTCTTTGTAAAAATGAAACATTTTCAGCTAAAATTGCAGTTTGTTGGAAAAAAAAAATAACCTTTTTAATTTTCACAGCTTAACACTAAAAAAAAATTGTGAAATCCACCAGTGGGGTATAACTCGCTGCACCCTGGATATATTCCTTAAGGGGTGTAGTTTCCAATATGGGGTCTTTTTAGGGGAGTTTTTTTAAATTTTAACACCTTAGGGCGTCTGCAAATCAAAAAATTGGCGCCTAAATAAAATCGTAATGAAATGAGACCTCAGAGTCCAGTAGGTGCTCCTCCTATTCTGGGGCTTGTGGTTGAGCCAAATCGCGCACTAGGCCCACATATGGGATATCTCTGAAAATGGCACAGTCTGGGGAATCAATATTAAGTTGCATTTCCCTGATCACTCTACCCGTGTTCTTGTGAATAATGGATAAAAATTGAAAATCTGCAAAAAAAAGTTTAGATTTTGAAATTTCACCTCCACTTTGCTTTAATTCCTGTGAAACACCTAATGGGTTAATAAACTTCCTAAATGCTGTTTTGAATACTTTATGGGGCGTAGCTTCTTAGATTAAGTCATTTATGGGGGTATCTAACATACAGGCCAATCAAAATCACGTTAGAACTGGACTGTTCCCTATATTGTATATTGCAAATTTTCTTGAAAATTTGAAAATTTCTACTAAATTTCTAAGCCCCCTAAAGGGGTAAATTAAAAGCCCTTTAAAAAATAAAAGATGGCGACCTCAGAGACTTTTGTTGATGCAAATTTTGGTGGAAAAACCTTTTCTTTACCCCACAGAAAAATTTTTTAAAAGGTTTGAAAATTTGGTAAATTTTTTTCAAATTTTTTCAGGGATTTTTTTGATTTTTTTCCCACAAATAAAAAAAGGCCTTTTTGGGACCAAAATTTCTTACATTTTAAAAGAAACCACTTTTGTACGGGGAAAAAAATTCTCAAAAAATCCATAAAAGGGACAGATGCCAGTTTTAAAAAAATTGGGCCTCTGTCGGAGAGGCCCAATGGGCTCCGGCGGTAAGAGGTTAACTCCCCACATTGCCCAGGGCACAAGGCACAAAATTAACTGGGAGCATACGCGCCCCTGAAAAAAAAAACCTCAAAAACCCATTATAATAAATTTTAACATACCTGTAAAAATTTTTAAAGGGATTTGTTCCCTGCTGCGGGAAATTAAAGGGTTTAAGATAAGGGGGTTTTAGCGAGTTTCTGAGCGGGGGGAGTAGGGTCTGTTTGGGTTCTTTTTGTTTGTTTTGTTTTTTAGTGTTTTTTTTTGCTTAATTTGTGGGTTTAAAATTTTTGGGGGATTTAAGTTTTGGGGGCCTTTTAAAAAGAGCATTTATTATACAAAATTTTTATATATTTTTTTCTGTATTTCTTTTTTTTTTATTTTTTTTTTTTTTTTGGTAACTTCCCCTTTTGGAGTTAGTTTGACAATTTCTGCCCAGGGGGAAAACCCTTTTGCATTTATGCCTCCTTGGCAACATTTTCGGGGGGGGTTTACTGCTGTGAAAAGATGTGTCCCACACTAAAAATTTTAGAACCCCGTTTTCCGGGTTTCAAAATTGAGAATTTGGGGGACACGAGATCCTTTTGCCAACTTGGAAGCGGTTTACTGCCATTGAGCAATCACTCGAGGTGTAGATCTGGGAGGGGGGTGGTAGGGTGGTCCCGGAACATGAGGGCAGCTGGGCTGGGTAACAGTTAGAACGAAGGGTTTGGGGGAGGAGTGTCAGGGAGGCCCAAGCCCTGATTTTGGTACCCCCCAACAAATTTGAGATTGGTCATGGGGGGGATATCAGCCCCAAAAGTAGCATTGCAGCAGAAGACACCCCCCTGTCTCTCCCAGAAAAGGATTGGGGGAATGGGGGTTAAGGGCAGGCTGAAGGTGCTAAAATTTGGGGGGATTCCATTATTAGGGGAACGGAAAAGGGGCAATCTCCCCAAAAAAAACCGGTCGTCGAACATTTGTGTTTGTTTTCCCTGGGGCCCGGGTTCAAAATTTATCGCGGATCGGGGGCTGACAGTTTGAGGGGTTTGGGGCTGGTAAAACCCAGCTGTCTTGGCCCAAAATTGGCACCAATGACAAAGTTAGGGTGGTGGAGTGTCCAAAAAAAAATTTGTTTTCCCGGGACTTAGGCCAAACCCTCAAGGAAAGGCCCTCCAAGGAAATTTTTTCCCAAAAAATATTCCCCTTTTCCCACGGGCCACACCGAGGGCAGGGGGAGTTTAGTAGGTGAATAAGTGGCTCAAAAATTGGTGTTGGAAAGGGGTTTGGGTTTAGGGTTTTTGGAAAACCCGGGGCCCTTGACTTCTTTTTTGGCCCCGGCTCTATGCTAGGGTTGGGTTTCCCCCCCAAAAATGGGGGGGGTGCAGCTGTTTTGGGGGACAAAAGGGCCTAGGAAGCGGGGAATTTTTAAAACCCCTAGGGACGGGGGGGGAAAGGGAAATAAAAATTTTAGGGTGAAAGGATGTGAAGTTGAGGGGGGGAAATTTGGTAAAAATCAGGGGGGGTGGAGGGAGGGGGGGTTGAAAGAAAAAGATAAAAAGACCCGGGGAAGGGAAAGGCAAAAAAAATGGGAAAATTTCAAAAAGCTTGCTGCCCAATGGCAGGGGTCTGCCCAACCCAAAAAAAACCCGAATAGAAGTTTTAATTGCAGGGGGAAAAATAGCCATTTTGGGGAAAAATGAGACAGGGTTTGGCGAGGCTACAAAATGGGGGGTTAAACCCTTGCGGGGTTTTACAGTTTTTTTGAAGGGGCCCGAAACCCCCGGGAAAGGGGGGGGGTTTTTTCTCTATTTTAAAATCCGGGGTCTGAAGCAACACTCCCGGGGGAAAAATTTGGGTCCGGTGGGGTAAAAAGGTGGAATCATATGGGAAAATTTACAGGGGGAAGGGAACAGTTAAAATTCTAATGGGGTCTGCTATAGGCCCCCCCAAAACTTAAACAGCCCCCAAAAGGGGATATGTTCTCAGGCAAATAGTAAAAGATCTAATAAAAATGGGGGTTGTTATTTGGGCCGATTTTAAAAACTACCCAAGAAAAAAAAATGGGTTGGGGTTTAAACCCCCAAAGGGAAACTTTTTTTGGGACTAAAAATTTAAAAGATAATTATTTCCCAAAATGGTGCAGGAACTGCCTAGGGGGAAAAGGGCCCCTTCTAGATTTAAATTTTTGTAATAAAACCTGACAGAGTCCCCAAGGGTTTTCCGGTTTTGGGGGACCTAGGGAAAAAAAAAAAAGGCCCCATAATTAATAAACTTCCATTTATTTCCCAATAGGTCTTTTGTATGGACCCCCAAAAACATAAATTTGGGGAAGGGCAAATTTTACCCTACTTAGAGAGGCACTAAACTTTATTGACGGGGCCCGGGGTTTTTTTTAAAAATAACAAAAACAAAAAAAAAATGGGGGGAAACCCCCTTTAAAAAACATCTTAGGGCCCCCTGTGAGGGGTTTACATACCATAGGGAAAAAAAAATAATTAAAAAACCGGAAAACCCCAATGTGGTAAACCAGAGATGTAAAGGAGGGAAAAATAAAAAACAAAAAAAAAGCGTTTCAGCTATTTTAAAACAGGGGGGCCCGAAAAGGCCGCTAAGAAGATATAGGGAAGAAAATAAAGTGTTTTAAAAAAAAAGAAAAAGGCGGGACAAAGTGGAGACAAAAAGACGTATTCCCATAGAAAAGTAAAAATAACCCCAAAATTTTTTTTAAACTATATAAATAGAAAAAATTAAAAAGAAAATTTTGGGGCCCTTAAAAAATACGGGGGGAGAGACAGAAAGAGGGCGATGGGGAAAAAAGAAAAACCTTTTTAAAAAATTTTCTTCTCCACGGGATTTCCCGAGGGGGATGGTTTCCCTTGTTAAAACAGGGGGATGGGGGAAAACTCCAATTTAAAAATTTTTGGTTTAAGCCGGGAAAGGGCCCAGATCCCCCTTGGGGAAGTTTAAAATAGCAAATCCCCGGAAAGGGTTTATAAAACCCAGTGCCCTAGGGATTTAAAGTGTTTGTCATAGTGGGGCCCCAAATTTTAATTTTTTATGGACCTGTCAAACCGGGGTATGCCCCAAAGGTTTGGGATAGCAAAAGTGGTCCCAAATATTAAAAGGGGGGTTCAAAAAGAAAACCGGGGAAACTATAGGCCGGGAGTTTGACCTCTCTTGTGGGGTAAAATGTTTGGGTTTTCCCCAGAGTTTCTACCCTGGAGTATCCCCACGAAAAAAATTTTAAAGGGTTTCCCGCTTGGGTTTCATGAAGGATGGGCCCTTTGTCAGGACAAATTAAACGGGCTTTTGAGGAAGCCCAGGGGCTAAAAGGGAAATGGGGGTGGGGGCAGGGAAATGTATATATTAGATTTTTTAAACCCTTTCATTGGTCCCAAAAAAAAGGGTTGGGAAAATAAAATGGGGAAGGGTTTGGGGACGGGGGGAAAATGTGTGCAAATGGGTACCCCTGGTCACTGATGGGAAAAAAAAAGGGGTAGAAAATTAAAGGTTTCATACTGATGGACCCCTTTATTGTGGGCCCCCAAAGGGCCCCGTTTTTGGGGCCCTACCCTCTTTAACATTTTCATTAATGATCTTACCAGGGGATTACACAGTGGGGAACATCGTTCTTTGCAGCCGATACTAAGCTCTGTAATTAATCAACAAAAATGAGGATATTGTTTTAAAAAGGGGATCTGGATTTTGGGGCCGGGAGGGAAATGGCAGAGGTTTTAAAAATTAGAAAAATGCAAGGTTATGACAGGGGGGGGAAAAACCCCATTACATGTTACTTTTAAAAGGGAAAAAACACTGGGTAAAGGGTGAAAATGGAGAAGGATTTGGGGAATCCGGGTTGAACAGAAAATTTAAAACTGTAGGCAAAGTCAGGCAGCAGTTTCCCCAAATCAAATTTAGGACCCTTGGGGTGTTTTAAAAAAAAAAAAAAAAAAAAAAAAAAAAAAGGGGCCCTTAAAAAGGCACATGATGAAAACCCTTATTCTCCATTATAAAAGCCATGGTTGCCCACAAATGGAATATTGTTCGTTTTGGGCCCCAGTGCACGGGAAAAGGACATTGTAGGCTTGAACAGGGCAAACAAAAAAAAAAAAAAAAAGGACTGGGGGGGGACTACAGTCCCCAAAAAGATTAGCAAGATTGGGGTTTTTTAGTTTAGAAAAAAGGGGGGTTCGGGGGGACATAATAAATATTTTTAAAATTAATCAAATTTCAATATAGGGGATCTTCCCAGATTTATTTTACCCGGGCGGGTATCTAGAACAAGGGGGCATCCTCTCGCTTGGGAAACCCAAAAGTTTTCTACAGAAACTTTGAAAGGGTTTCTTTACTGTAGAGCAGGGGAGACATTTGGGTTTCCCCTCTCCCAGAGGGATTGGGTCATGGTGATTAAATTTAAACGCGTTAAAAAATGGTTTTAAGATCCCCTTTTCTGGGGGCATAAAAATATAACAGGTTTTAGTGCCCAGGATTCAGGAGGGGGGGTTTTTTTGTCCGGGGATTTTTTTATTCCCGATTGGAGTGGGAAGGAATTCTTCCCAAAAATGGGGAAAAATTGGCTTTCCCCTCATTGGGGGTTTTTGCCTTCCTTGGAAAACACCTTAGACAGCAGGCTAAACTAGGGGGGACGTCTTTTTTTTTTTCCCGGCCCCTTTCAAAAATGAAACTTGCTGAATACCCCAGAACCTGTTTTTGTAAAACCCTCAAATTTTCAGAAATGAAAATCCCCTTTTTTTTGGGGCTAAAAGGGAGGGATGTTGCCCATGGCTTGCATGCCAATTTGTTTTGGAACTTTTTTAATGTTTTAATAAAAAAAAATGATTAAAAAAAATTTATTTTTTTTTTTCCCAACAATTTTTCCAATTTTAGCTAAATGTTTCTTTTTACAAGGGAATCCTGGGAAAAAAAAGCACCCCCCAAAATTTTTATACACAATTTACTCCAAGTTCAGCAATACCCTACCATGTGGTGTAAAATTTCTGTTTGGGCGCATGGCAGGGGATAAAAAGGGGGCCTATTTGGCTTTTGGAAAGCAGTTTTGGTTTGTGCCATGGTATTACCGCCCCCAAAGTCCGAATAAGTGAAACCCTCCCGAAGTTGCCACATTTTTTGGGTTTAACCCCCCTTTTGGATCTCTTCCATGGGTGTATTTTGCATTTTGGGCGCCCCGGATGTTCCATTGTGGGGTTTTTTTTTTTTTTTTTTTTGTTTTTTTTTTTATAAAATTGGGACCCCCGCAAAATGGGGGGGGGGGGGGGGGAAGCAATTCTGTTTATTTGTTTTTTGGGGGTTTAATTTTTCAGACTTCGCCAAATGGTATTTAAAATTTTTTAAAAAAACTTTTTTATGGGGGGTCGGGGCCCTTTTTCAAATTTTCAATTTTATATAGCTTTTATGTTTTATTACTTTTAACAATGAAATGTGTTTTGAAAAAAATTGCACTTTTTGTTGTCTAGTTGAGACCCCTAACCTTTTTTTTTTTTGCTGTGTTTTTTTGGGGTGAGGGCCCTTTTTATTGGGGGACCCCTTAAAGGGTAGGTTTTTTTTAAAACATTTTGAACAAAAAAAGCAATCCTAGTAGTGTCTTTTATTATTTTACAGCGGTCACCCGGCCCGGTTTTAAAAAGACAAGCTAAACCCTTTTCCCGTAGGTCGATACAATTACGGATATCCCAATTTGTTAAAAAAAAAATTTTTTTTTTTATTTATGATTTTAAAACAAAAAAAAAAAACACTTTTTTCAAACAGGGAAAAAACCCCTTTTTTTCTGCCAAAAGTTGAAACCCCCCTAAATTTTTTTTTTTGTTTATGGAGAGGTTATTGGTATTAAATTTTTGGGGGGCAAGGGTTTTTGATTTATTTTTAAATCCATTTTTTGGGGTGGAGGGTGAAAAAAAATCTTGGGAAACCGTATTTTTGGGTTTTTTTTTTTAACAGCCTCCGTGGGGGTTTGTTCCCGGGCAAGTTAGTTTTTTCTGTGGGGCGTACGGTTACGGCGATACCCAGTTTTTTTAGTTTTTTTTTTTTATGTTTAAGTTCTTAAAAAAAAAGTTTTGTGTTAAAAAAAATTTTTATGCATCGCTACTTTGGAGCCTTTTCTTTTTTTTTTTTTTTTTCTTTTTTTTTCCCCCATAAAGAGCTGTGTTTGGGCTTTTTTTTTTTTTGTGGGTGGATTGTGTCTTAATTTTGGCCCTCACTTTGGTTTAAAATGAAAATTTTGATCACTTTTTTTCCATTTATGTGCCGCAGGGGTGAAAAAAGATTTCAAAATTTTGACTATAATTTTTTTTTTTTTTAACGGTTTCCCGTGCGGGTCAATTAAATTTAGAGGGAGGGTTTTTCGATTTGGCCCCCACCAAATATGGGTACTTTTATTTTTTTTATCTTTTTTTAGGGGGTTTTGGGGTTTTTTAAAGGGGGAAAAAGGGCTTTGTACGTGTTTTTTATTTTCTTTTCTGTGTTTCATTTTTTTTTTTTTACCCCCGCCCACCCCCTCATAGGGAAAATCATTTTTGTAATAAAATTCCCAAAAAAAACCGCTTATTGTGTGTACTGGTTTCCCACGGGGAATGTAGTCTTTGCCCAGCATGCCCACAGGGCACGGCTGGGCATGGTGACGTCACAGACAACCCAGAAGGTATGGAATGCCTTCCGGGTTGTCTTATCAGCACACAGCAGCCGCACGATCGTGCATGATCATGTGGCTGCTAGTGCCGACAGAGACACAGGAGGAGATCGCTCGTCCTGCGTCTCCCTTAGTCATTGCGACCTATTATAATTAAGGGGTTAATCGTCTAAGGTCTTTAAAGGGGTGTTATCGTTTCAATAAATGGTCTTCAGAATAAGGGGACAGTGAAAACAAACAACTTTGCAATTGGATGTCATTAGCAAAGCTGTCTCCCTTATTCTCTGTTTCTGTAAATAAACTTGCCTTGTCTGGGTCTAATCCTACCCCTCTCTGTTCTTTGGGTGCCGGCTCTGTCAATTACCAGTCTGTGCGGCCCCTGGGACAAAATCGGGAGCGCGCATACCTGCGCATGCTCCCTGAGGACTCTTTCGTCTCCCTGTTTTTTTTATTCACGTTCAGGGCGCTGCGCCGCCCATTCATTCAGTGTATCTTTTATTATGCCGTGCGCCGCGGCTGCGCCAGGCGCCTGCAGCAGCACAGCTCAGTGTCTGCTGCTTGTGCGGCCCGCCCCACCCCCTGCCGTCCCTGCCCCCTCCCCCTCTGCTGTGCGGCGCCGTCAGTGCCTCAGTCCAGGGCCGTCTCTTCCATTGGGCAAGGTAGGCGGTTGCCCGGGGGCCCGACGAGCACAGGGGCCCCACTCGGGGCCCGGGTAGCCACCTACCTTGCCCAATGAATGTAAGCACTCAGACCCAGTGGCGTTACTTTCGCCTGCCTGCGCTTACTATTTATAGCGCAGGCAGGGTAGTGCGGCAATCAAGTAGTAGAGCAGGGGACCTGTGACCGGACGTTGTGGCCCCCTGCGCTTCACAGCGCAGGGCGGCGCGACAGTGATGCTGTGAACTCCTATTGAGCCAGGTCCCGGCTCAATAGTAGTTTAGAGCATCTCTGTCTTGCCCCTGCTTTACTTCACTGCCGCGCCGCCCTGAGCTGTGAAGAGTAAAGCGCAGGCACGACAAGGCAGTGGAAGGTGGCACTTCCCGGTGACCACGCCCCTCCGTCCCCGGGGCTGCTGGGAAATGTAGTTTTAGTGCTAGGTCAGGTGCAAGTTAAAACGTTCCTCGTCACGTCTCTGCCGTGTCTACCCCAGAGTGCACAGCAGCAGCTGTCTGTCTGCATTGTAAATCAGCAGCATCATACAAGGTACAGACTGGTGCCCCCAGACAGTAACACTGCCATAGGGGAGAGTAAGGGAGGGGATCAGTGACCTGATGACACTGGCCCCCACTCATTGAAGGGGGGGACAGTGACATAGCTGTATCGTGTAACAACTGCATATGTCCAGTCAGCCATCCTGGCCCGTGTCACAGTCCCTCACAGCCACTCTTACCAAACCGGAACAACCAAATTATTACAATATAATAAGAGAGGCTCTGGAGGACAGTGACACAGGCCAGGATGGCTGACCACGTGTAAACAAAAAGCTCTTACTAGATAAGAATGCCTAGTGAGAGCACAGACAGGAACACATGCAAGGGAGGTGGAACAGCCAGGCCGTGCTGGCACCTCCCTCTGATGTTAAACAAACACTAGACTCATGAACCAGCACAGACAGTGAAGGGAGGGGGGATGATGTCATCCCCCTGCAGAAAAGAAACACCCAGATGGGAGGGGAAGAAACGCCCCTGGGTTGCAGGAAATGAGATATTGAAAGTTCTCAGAAATAGCTGAAGTAAGGAAGCGATAAATCCCCTTTAAGGGTTAAATCTAATCACTGAAACCAGAATAAACTTTTAGAGTTGCTTGTGAGGATACTGCGTTAACACCTTAACGACCTCCCACCGTGACTGTGGGGTAATCAAAAGGGGTTTCCCTGCTCCATTGGGTTACCAGGACCCCAGAGGACCTGATGGAGCCCAGGGAACTTCTGTACAGTCAACCCTGGGGGCCTACAATAGCCCAGGGCTATCTGTATGGGAAGCCTACTGTCTGGGCACATTGTATGCTGCCCTGACTGCTGTCTGTGTCATACTGACCAGAAGGTAACTTATTAGCATTCATTAATATGCTAATGCATTCCGAAGTGTAAAAAAATAAAGTGTTCGTTATCCCTTAATGGGATTAAAAAAAAGTGAAAAAAATTTGAAAATAAAATAAAAATATTTAAAGTTATTGTGCTTACCTTATGCAAAAAAAAAAAAACAAATGTTTGGTATCTACACAACCGTAATACCCTTCAAAATTCATCTAACAGGTTATTTAGTGTGAAATATGAATAGTGTAAAAAAAAAAATATTTGTAAACTTAAACTATGTCCCATAAGGCCATGTTCACATGGCTTATTCTGGGACGGATTGGAGCCGTACTGCGCGCCGTATTTGCGCTTCAGTACGGCTCCAATCCGTCCCAGTAACTACGGTAATCCAGAGTTCTCATAGACTCCGTCGCTCCTCCCCACTTGGCGGATCCGCCGCGGGGGGGAGAAAGTGACATGCACATTATTTACGGCGCGTACGCGCAGTAAATAATGCATTGTCTATGGGGCCGGCGGGCAGCTCCCCCGCCCTTTATTCAAGCCGTATTGCGGGCGGGATCCGCCCCGCAATTACGGCTTGAATAAGCCGTGTGAACCGGGCCTAAAAGTACAACTTCTCCCACATAAAACAAGTCCTCACACAACTGCGTCACTTAAAAGATAAATGTAGTCATTAAGGCCTGTTCAGGCCTGGTGCTTAAGGGGTTAGGGAAAAGTCTTGGAGGTCAGCAAAGGAGTTTCTGAGAGTGGAGGTTATGTCTACATCAATATTAACCCCTTTCCGACACTGGACGTACGCATACGTCCTAGCGGGAAGTTCGTTCTTGCAAATGGACGTATGGCATAGTTGCCAACTTTTGAAAATGAAAAAGCAGGAGATTTTAGTGGGCGGCGCGCTACGGCAAAAATTTGCATGGACACGCCCATCTTGTCGGTATGCCACGCTCCTTCAAAAAGCCACACCCACTCCCCCTAACTGCTTAACGGCTGTGAAAGAAAGCCAGGTAGATGCCCTTATAGCCATGTAGTAACCCCCCATATGCAGGTAGTCCCCCTTACAGGCAGGTAGATGCCCCCATTGTTTGCCAGGTAGATGTCCCCTCTGTTGCCAGGTAGTGCCCCCATTGTTGCCAGGCAGAGCCCCCCATATAGCTAATTAAAATAAAATAATAAAATCCACTTACCTCACCAGGCTCCTGCAGCACGGCCGCTCCGGGCAATCTCCTCAGCGGCGCAGGGGTGAAGTGAGAGCAGCCGCGCGTCACTCCCCTGCAGCCGCGCGTCACTTCCCCTGCACCGCTGACCTGTATGTGCGGCGCACACACCGGCGCCGGACATACAGAGGGAGGAGGGAGCGATCCCTCCTGCCTCCTCCCTGCACAGCGAGACTCCGGGCGGGTGAAGCGGGCGAAGCGCCCGCTTCACCCGCCTGTAGGAGCGGCCCGGCGGCGCCAGAGTAGCGCACTAGCGCTACTCTGTCGCCGCGGCCATTTAAAGAACCCTCGCCGCCTGCTGGCGGCGGGAGGAATGCCAGCTCCCCCGGGAGGGCGGGAGGGGACCCCAAATAGCGGGACCCCCCCACCAAAAACGGGAGAGTTGGCATGTATGACGTATGGGCACGTCCTGGTGATGGTGCGGGATTACAAGCAAACCCCACACGATTGTGACATGGGACCAGCGGTGTATTACCGCTGGCCTCATGCCGCATCAACCCATGGCCGGGTTTTTTTCCCCCTATTTTCATGGCCCACTGCTAAATGGGGGGAAAAAAAACTGGAACACCTGTGTGCCCAAAATACATCCCTAGATGAGATCCATGAATCCAAAATGGGGCGACTTCCAGAACAGGTGAAACCTTCCAGTTCTTTGGTGGTTTTGAAAATGTGATATGGTACCCACCAAAATCTGTGTTCCAAAAGCCAAATAGCACTCCCTCTCTTGTACACCCTGCCATGCACCCAAACAGCAGTTTAATACAATATATAGGGTATTGCCGAACTTGGAACAAAACTGCGTGACACAATTTGGGGTGCTTTTTTTTTTTTTTTCATGATTCTTTGTTTATTTCTATTTATTTACATTTTCAGCTTAAATTGCAGATTGTTGGGGAAAAAAATAATTTTCTTCATTTTCACAGCCTAATGCTAAGAGTCACAGTGACCTTAAGGGGGGTGGGGAGGAACAGATGACTAACCCTCTGGACACTGTGTTACAGCTATGGCCTTTACCCCTCAGATTCATATTACTTGGTAGGTAGACCCGACCTCTGTTAGGGCATGTCCCCACTGCACGGGTTTTCCGCCCGACTGTTTTGTCGCCGGCGGACCAGCGACAAAACATTGAACATGCACAATCTTCCGTCCGGTTTCCGGACGAAACATGTGCATCTCAATGGGAGGGGGGAGGGCTGTTCTCCGCTCATCGCGGAGAAAAGCCGTCTCCCTCCCTCCTCCTCCCCGCGGCCATGGGGACGGCCGCGAAACCGGACAAATACCGGCCGGTATTTGTCCACTGCCGTGTAAACGGCCCCTTAGGTAGGTTGGTAGGCCTTAGATAGGTAGCTAGGAAGATTGGCCCCAGGATAGGCTACCAGGAGAGCCCATGTAGGAAGATGGTTAGGCTGTATATGGGCCCTACATAGGCCGTACCCCATTAGTAAAAAAATAATTAATTTGCCTGGTTCTCGTTCCCTCGACACCGCGAGCGGCAGGCCGGCTTCTCCCTGTGAAGCAGCCGCCCAGGTCAGCATCGGGGACCGGCGCCTGGTAGGTCTGCCTGGCGGATTAGCTCCTCTGAATGCTTGGGACATATATATTTTTTATTTGACTGGTTTGTGGGGGGGTAAACAAACGTTTTTCACTGATTTTGCTTCTGTTCCCTTTGATTGTAATGCAGTGGCTGGTAGAACCCCTTAGATGCTGGCAGAATCCAGGTTGTTGACAGCTCCTGGTACGTATGATGCAGGCACAGTCGCTGAGCCCACTTCATTCTAGCGCTATGTACATCGTCCTAAAGACTTGCCAATTCTCCTGGGGATTCTGGAGAGTTGGCAAGATTTCACTGTTGGCTGCTTGACTCCATCACTGCGAGCAGGCTGTTAATCCAAATACCTCTCAAAGGAGAGCATGCTTCACACTATTGAACTCCTGTTGTGTGGTACCATGGGCATGGCCACTCTAGGAAAAATTCAGTAAGCACTTCTAGTCATAAATGGTGGCAAGACTCAAGTCTTGTTGCCATTTATAAATTCATAGTTGCATTGCCCTGAATATTGCTCTAATATCGTAACTTTCGCTGTTAACCACATGGTCATACTAGTACGTCCTATTGTCTATAAGGTTATAAGCAAAAAAATGATCAGCTCACCCAACAATGCCTCAGTCCATGATCCGGAGGACTTCAAATAGATCCAAAAAATAAAGCAGTTATCCAGCTGCACGTCTTGCTGGAAAAAAGACTTGTTTAAAATATTCATTCTTCTTTATTAGAAACTCCAATTAAAAGTCCTGCACATCATGAAGGCAAAAAACACACCATGGAGCACGCAAAATGACGCCCTGTCATTTTAATGCACTTTTGCGTGCTCCATGGTGGAGTTTCTAATAAAGAAGAATGAATATTTTAAACAAGTCTTTTTTTTCCAGCGAGACGTGCAGTGGGATTATTGCTTTATTATTGGATCTATTGTCCTATGTAGTGGGCTTACTCAGTAAGGGAATGTTCACACTGCGTTTTTTTAGATGCGTTTTGATCCGTGCTTCGGACCCAGGCACGCATCTAACAATGTGTAGTGTGATTTACGTTGATTACAATGTAAAAAATGCATTGCCGTTCAGACGAGTGATCGCCGATGCGTGTTTACATGTCTTTCGGATCCGTTCAAAGAATTGGCATGTCCATTCTTGATCCGTTTTTACGCAACAGACACCCTGTGTAAAAATATAGGGCGTGTTTCTGCTGCAGCAAAAAACGCAGCCAAGCACACGGTACACTTTGGGCGCATGTTGGATGCGTATTACGTGTTTAAACACCGTGTGAACATACCCTAAGTCTGCTACATAGGAGGCGGGTGTTGGCTGCTTATTGCAGCTGACTGTTGCCACCTACAACAGGGAACAGAGCTGGCTTCAATCCCTTCAATCAAAAACTTGCATGTATCTCAAAATGGTAACAATAAAAAGTACACTTTAGCAAAAAAATGTACCTTCACTCCGCTCCATAGATGGCAAAACAAAGTTATTTGGTGCAGAAAATGCTGCTGCCATGAAAATTGAAAAAAAAGAGTAGAAAATGTTTGGATTTTTTTTTATGGTACTAAAACATTACGAAAACTTTTACATATTTGCTTTTGCTGGAATTGTATCGACCTGCAGAATACAGATATCACATACTTTTATACCACAGAGTAAAAGCAATACCCCTGGAAACATGGCACAAGTATTTTATTTTTTCACATTTCACCCCACTTAGATTTTGGTTTTGATTTCTCAGTGCTTTCTATAGTACGGTAAATGGTACCTTGAAAATGTACATCTTGTCCTGCAAAGAAAAAAAAAAATCCCATAAACCTATGCAGATGGAAGAATAAATTATGACTCTTGCTGATGAGGAAAAAACGGAGGGCAACATGTATGAAAACTGTCTAGTTCTAAAATTCACTAGGTTTCCCATTGCAACCAATCAGAGTGCCCATTTAATTTCTCCAGAGCACTATATGAAATCAAAGGGGCGCTCTGATTGGTTGCTATGGGCTACAAAGTGAGTTTTAGACCTAGGCAGTTTTCATACATGTGGCCCGGAGAGCCTAAAAATTGACCAGCTAGCTGGAAGGGGTTAGAAATAAACACAGATTAAACGGAGTAAGCATTCCCCAGAAAATAACATCTTTACATGGAAGTAATTAAGGAGGGCTTGTATTTTTTGCGACGAGATATAATCTACTTATGAAAAATTAGATGTTTGACTTTTGGTTGAAAATTCAGAATGAATGTAAAATTTCTTGAAAAATGCACTAAATGAGACAATCTCTTAGAATGTCCATGTCCAACTCTTAAAGGGGTTGTCTTACTACATTGGTTCATGTTTTCTTGGTTTCATTTTGGATTCAGGGGCGTGTTTACTGGCTTCTATAAGGCTGCAGTAGAAGCAAGGTCTGTAGCTATAGCAACCAGTGCTGGCAGCCTATCAGGAGAGATCTAACAGGTCTGTAGCTATAGCAACCTGAGGAGCTGATGCAGCCCATACAAGAGTTCTCTTCATGCTGAAACCAAGACAACACCTTACAATTAATCAGCAGTACTTTGCCATTGTGAGGCTTCAAGTAGGATTCTCTCAGATGGAAATGGCCACGGAGCTTAGGGCATGTCCCCACAGCACAGAGCAAATACCGGCAGGATTATCCAACCAGTATTTGCTCTGTTTTGGGGCCGTCTAGAGGGCCGCAGGGGGGCGGCTTTTCCCCGCGGTTTGCGGAGAAAAGCCCGTCCCTTTCGCATTGAAATGTTCATGTTCCGCCAGAAAACCAGGTGGAAGAATGATCATGTTCAATCTTTTTCGGATCACCGGCAGTCCCCACTGCATGGATTATCCATAGAGGTCCATGCTAAAGTTTGACAGCCGGTTTAAAGACTGCTTTCAAAACCGAAGACCGTATGTAAAACCGGCTGAATAACCTGCTGTGGGGACATGCCTTTAGTGTGTCCGTGTCATCAGCAGGTTGCAACAGAGAGAGAACAGGGCCATGGAGTCGGTAAGCCAAAGCCGACTCCCTCACACATGGCACATGTTTAAGTGATAACTTTACTGAAGCAAAATGGTAACATCCGGCTTTTTATCACCTTGTGATACAATAATCAAGTTATTTAAGTAGAACAGACACTGGCAAGCAAAATGGAAACCATATGTTGAACTTGTGGCTTTCAAGCTCCATATCTCACCATCCAATTAAAGGCTACCATCATTTTATAGATGATCATTTTACCTATCTTATACATAAATTTGACCTGCAACTATTTAGCATCTGCTTAGCTCTGCAAATTCTTGTCCTGTAGCTACATTGTTAATGTTTTGCTCCTAAAATCAAAATGTTAATTTTTATTTTGTTAATATTCTGTAAATCCACCTTTTGGCTTTCAGCACTGCCTGAATCCTTTGGGTTTGGATTTAGATTCCAAACATGTCTTGCCAAAAATGAACCCAGGGGCTCCTTTTTTAACGTTCCCAATGTTGGTTTCAGATGGTTGACTCGCTTTGGGTATGAATACATTTTTCTTCAAAATTACCCAACCCAAATGTTTTATTGGGTTTTAGGGGTGGGGACTGTGGAGGGCCAAAATTTTGCAATTTTTTATTATTGCATTGAAACCCTTCTTCTCCAACCTTTACGTTTTTTCAGGTCGTGTCTGTTTGAACACTGGGCCTTTTCTACCCCTATACTCCAGTGTACGAAGTAACTCATTTGTAGGAAACTGCTTTTAGTCAGCATTGACCCTCACCATCAAAAATTTGGTCAAATATCCCAAAAACCCTTTGGGTGTGGGGAAAATCCCCTATCATCAGGTTTTTTCCCGCAAAAGAACCTGAAAGGGTTTTTTAATTTTTCCAAACTGTTTGCCCCTTTTACTTGATTTCCAAAACCCTTTTCCCCCCTCAGAAACCCGGGTTTGATTTGGGTCAATCCCAAAAACATTGTTTCCTTTTTACAAGTCAAAACTTCTTTTTCTTTTTTAAAGGCCCCCCTTCCAGAAGTGTGTAAAAGAAGTTACATTGTGGGTTGCATGGATGTGTAAACTCACTTTAGGCAGTTCACCAGTTATTTCAGGGGTATTTAGGAAGTATTTAGTCCGGGAAAAAAGTTTAAATTTAAGGGGAAAAATTTGATTACATTGATTCCAATGTAAAATACGCTGGTCATTCCAAGAGGGGTATTTGCGGGGTAAATAGTTGTAAAATTTTAAATCCCTTGTACTTATTGGGGTATTTTGCAAAGGGAAATCCCCGTAAAGGAAAAGGGGAAAGTTTTAGACACGAAAAAATTTGCCACACTTTGTGGGCAGTATTTGGAAAAATTATTTCGGGGGGTATTTGGGAGTAAATACGTCCCTAAATATTTCCCCCAAATAAAACCCGGGGAAAATTTGCCCCCTTTGCTTTCGAGCCCCCTCCCCTGCTGTGGTTTGTCACACCAGAAATGATGTTGTAATGAGGCCCCCTTGTTTTCTTGATTTTTCCCGGAATCCTTTCTTGGTTTTTAAAGGGCTGGGCTTTATTTAATTTTTCCTTTCTGTCATGGCCTACATGAAAAAATTTGCAAAAAAAGTAAATATTTCAGTTAAAAAGGGTTAATTAAGAATTTTAAACAATGCTAAATAGTTTTCGGTCAAAATTTTTTGGGGTAGCAAAAAAATTTTCTTTTTAAAAAAATGGTCTCGGTTTTAAAATATAGTTTGGGTGGGGAGATATGGGGGCTGAAAAATCCAAGTTCAAAAGATGTTACCTTTTGCTTTTAAAAAGAATGAAAATATTTTATATATAAATAAGTGGGGTGTGTGGGGTAAAAAATAAATAAAGTGGTTTTTTAAATTTTTAAAAATTTTTTTTTATTTTCTTTTAGTTTGTTTAAAAGGAAGGGGAGTTTGGGGAAGCCAAATTTTTGAAGTTTTTAAATCCCTTATGAAAAGGAAAAGGGAAAAAAAGACTTTTTCAGGGAAGGAGGGTGGTGCAGATGAAAATTTGGTGGGTTTTGGTTTCCGAATAAACGGGTGTGAGTGAGGTGTCCAAAGAAGTTTAAAAGCAATGTTTAGATGGTTATGATGGGGCCGCTTGATTCTTTCAAAATATACAGATGAAAACTGAGTTTGGAAGGTGATTCCCAAGAAGGTGATTCTAAGGGTGAAAGATTAAAACCTTGCAAGTTGTAAATATGAGGAAAACCCAATTAATTTGGGAACTCCGTTGTTCGGGTTTCCTGTAGCTGTCCCTGTTGCTTTGCTTCTGTCAGTGGTTCATGCAGGTATGAAAATGAGGTGGGGGAAAGAAGGCCTGACAGAAGGGACCCTAGATTTGTCACACACCCCTTTACAGAGGGTTTCAAGTGTAAAGGTTGGAGCAAATGGTGAAGTGGAAACGTTAGAACAAGCAGAGTTAAAACAAGAAAATCGACTGGCGAAGGACCCTGACTATCCCCAAACCTGAAAAAAAGTAAAAAAAAAACAAAGAAAGAAACTCGTACAAGAAAAAGGGAAAGGATTTTGATGTTCAGTTTGGATTTTGAAGAGGAACCAGGAAGGACTGTTCGAAGTTAATGCAGAAAAGTATTTGGGAAATAGGAACCCCCAAAAACCAACAAAAATTAAAAAAAAGGGCTGTTGTTATTTTTCAATGTTTTTGGTTTCATTTTTAGCGGTTAAGAAGTGTTGTCTTTTTTCATAGTTTTTGGAAATAAAATTTATATAAATTAATAATGTATGTGTGTGTGTTTTCTTCCCACCCCGGCCCCCTGGTAAAACCTGGGGTCGTTCTACAGAAGTGATTAGCATAGCTATAACTAGCTGAGCATTAGTGACATATGGATATTTAGTCTAATGTTGTTAGGGATAAAGAACTCTGCTCCATCTGACCCCATGGTGACATCACTCCAGCTCTCTGTCAAATCAGAAAAGGAGATATGGACGGTAACCTGATGAGACCGCCTACTGTACTCTTAACCAAGAATAAACAGAGATTGAAAAGCAAACATTACAGATTCAGCTTTACCCCATCCCCTCCAACCAACCTGACCCTTTTCTCCCCTCCTCCTACCAAAAACATACGTATCATCAAATCTGCTAAGCTTCTCCTGCTTTATAACATGCTGCCAAGTAATCCATGTTTACCTTTAGCTCCTTGTTGCCACTTATTTGTAGAGATTTCTCCTAGCTGTTTAGGCCCCATGCGGCCAGGGCTGCATAACAATCTGCCATTAAGAGTTTAAGCTAGCCCCAATCTACTGAATCATAGAGCACTGAAATTTATTCAAAGTTACTGTGCTTAATTGGGCACAGTGTTTATTACCATTATCTCAATACAGAAAGCTTCTTTGGGCCGTTGCCATTTAAATTTATCTGTGCCATGGAGTTGAAAAGAGCGTGTTGGGAAGACATAATCTGTGACCTCGCATCGGTCCTCTGTATAAATTACTAGTAAAGATGCTCTTATATGGAGCAGACACTACTTGTGATCTGCATACCTAGGAATACTTGGAGAAGATTATATTGGATCATAATGGCCTCAGCTTCTTTTCCACAATTATTTCTCTAAGTAAATGGGTGTGCACGTTTTGGTATCTGAAGGCCTTGGTCCTGAAAGGGTTATCCAGTGTTTATTTCAGGTATGTTGGGGCTGGGCAATTCACCATTTCCATTAAAGGGGTTTTATCACAATAGACAATGATGGCATATCGCTAGGATATGTCATAATTGTCCGCTAGGTGCGGATCCCGCCTCTGGGATCCGCCCCTATCTCGGGAACAGGCCCCCCGAAAGTTACAGAGCAGACTGGAGAGCCGGTCGTTCTTGTGCATGGCTCTCCATTCTGTTCTATGGAAGTGCCAAGCAGAGCCAAACAGCTTGGCTGTACTCGGAGGTTTCATAGAACTGAATAGAGAATGACTGCACAAGCGTGGCCGGCTCCAGTCTGCTTTTGGGGGCCTGTTCCTGAGATAGGTGCGAGACCCACACCTATCCGACAATGATTGCATATCCTAGTGATATACCATCATTGGTGGTAAAACCCCTTTTAAGCACTGTTTTGAGTATTCTACGCCGGAGGCACTACCTGCAGTAACATTGTGATTTACTAGTTGCAGTAGAAAATTTCCCTTGTTGGCTCCAATAAGGAGCTGAAGGAAAGTATAAGCTGACGGTCGAGCGATTATGTGAAATGGCAGCACGCAGACTGATCTTTTGCAGGATACTGTATTGTGGTGATGGCACCTGCTCAGCTAAGGGTTACTGAGTTAACCCCTTAACGACCTTGGGCATATGAGTACGTCCCAGGGCCGCCAAGGGGCTATGCAGGGGGATTGCGCCGCCCCCCCCTCCCCACCACCATGCTGCGCCAATCCGATGACCGGGCATGGTGGTGGGGAGCCTTGTGAAGGCTCCCGTCACTTACCCTGGCCGGTTTGCCCACTTCCGTCCGCAGACAGGAAGTGGGGAAACCGCCATCTTTGTAATGCAATGCATTAGGTTGTATTAACAATCGCGCCACCTAGTGGTCAAGTACCATAGGTGGCCTCAATGTTACAGTAAAAAAAAAATATATAGTTTTAAGTACAAAAAAAATATTAACAGTTCAAATCACCCCCCTTCCCCCTTTTACAAATTAAAATCATTAAAATAATAAAAAGTTACACATATTTGGTATCGCCGCGTCCGAAAAAGTCTGATCTATAAAAATATAACATCATTTATCCCGTACACTGAACACCGTAGAAGATAAAAAATTCCAAACGGCAAAATTGCGTTTTTTCGTCATTTTACGTCGCTCAAAAAATTGAATAAAAATGATCAAAAAAGTCGCATGCATTCCAAACTGCTAGCGATAAAAAGTACACTTCAACCCGCAAAAAAGGCACCCTCACTGACGTCCGTAGGTGTTAGTACAAAAAAGTTATTGGTCGCACAAAATGGAGCAGTGGCGCAAATTTCAAAAATAGAAAATGTTTGGAATTTTTTTACGGTACGAAAACATAACGGAAACCCTACATGTTTGGTATTTCCAGATGCGTAACAACCTGTAGAATACAGATAACACATTATATTTACCGAAGATGGAACGCTGTAAAAGCAAAACCCTCGCAAACATGGCAAAAATAATTTTTTTTTTTTTCACAATTTGCCCCACTTGGAATTTTTTTTGCGGTTTCCCAGTATATTCTATAGTATAGTGAATAACACCATTAGAAAGTACATCTTGTCCAGCAAAATAAAAGCCCTCATGTGTCTATGTAGGTGGAAAAATAAAAAAAGTTATGGCTCTGGGAAGGCGAGGAGGGAAAAACGAACGCGTCACCCAAAAAAAAAAAACGCCTGGTCCTTAAGGGGTTAAAGCAGAAGCTTAAACTTGCATGCAGATGCTCACATTTAAAGGGAACATGTCAGGTTCATAGTCGGTAATGAGTTAAAGGTAACTAGTAAGGTGCTGTCCTGAAAGCAGGATGCGATGAAGGGAGAAAAGCAGAGCTCTAATGTATGGGTTTATATGATTTAATGCTGAATTTCTAAGTAAAAAAGCAAAGTAACAGAAATCACTGAGACTTCTAACCCCATCCACATAAAGCAGGACTCCAGAGTATTTTTTTAAGGAGCCACAGCAAAAATTTCAGTTTCCAAAATAACAATTAATTCAAGTCCAATCTGGTATTATCCATGAGCAAAGACTCTAAAAGCATTGCTGCACGTCCCCTTTGTCAAGCATTACGGGGAAACACACATCAGTCCTTTAGGTGTTGAAACATTATTACTGCTTTGAAAATATATAACAAAGTAGGATGTTATCCTCTATATGCCAAAGATATACAAGCTAATGAATTAAAGTACATATAAAAATAGTGCTAGTGGGCAACACATTCCATGTGCCCACACTAATGATATCTTCTGATCTCAATAGTAATGATTTAAAATACAACTGCAGTGACACAAACACAACTCAATGGTGAAACCAACAATGGACAAATAATCCCCAGACACTAAGGCGAAATGCAACTATGACCGCTAAATTGATGGTTGAGATGCAAACCATACCACAACGTTTCCACGGACTGCATCGTCTTATAGGCACTTAGGGGCCAATGCTTCTAATCAGGAAATCCAGTACACTTAATTATGTTTTACTATAACTAGTATACTGTATACAAATGGTGAGTGTTATATATGTTAAAATTATATATTCCATATGTTGCATATTATGTGCATGCAGCAGGTATGTATAAGAAGCCATCTGCCATTTGTGTCAGGTGTTCACCTTCAGCAGGTCCGGCAGCATGCCTCCCCCACAGAAGGCCAAAGATCCTGCCCTCGGAATCTCTTATCCTTCTCCCTCAGACCTGCCCGTGTCATTAAGTCAGACAGCCAGGATTGTTACATGGTGTGCCAGGACCAATTAGAGAGAGGAGAACCAGAGACCCCACCCCCATTTTGCTCAAAAGATGGGGCCTCCACAACAACAATGTGCGGTTCCCATCTGCTGTGTTGGGAGAAAAAAAAAAAACTGGCAACACTTTTAGGTTATGTTCGCACAGTGTATTTGCGGGGCGTAATTCTGCACGTAACTGTGCTGCAATATGCACTAATTATGTCTCGCAAATACAGTAATTCATAGTTCTCATTGAGAACTTTGATTACCCGCCGGTTTCCCTGGTTTGCAATATGTGCCGGAGAAAAGAATTGACGTCACTTCCTTCTCTCGCTTAAGCTGCCTGCACACTACGCTCCGAAATATGCCGTTTGAACATACCCTTAGTCGCAAATGACAGGACTAAAGTTTTACAGCCATTTACAGTTTGTCACATTGGCAGCTATTTTAGTTGCCATCTTGAGCCCTGACCAGTGATTGACAGTTTGCTCTATACATACTAATGCAAGGAAAGCTTTCAGTCACTGAAAGATGATCTCATTTCATACATCCAGCATTCAGCTGTGTGTGCGCAGAGGGGTCATGTGTGATTTGTTTGAATTGCATATCATGTGACTCAGCAGGATGACATCACTCTGCCTTTTCTCTCTAGTGAAAGAAAGGTCTGTTTATGTATAGAATTGTAAGTAGCTACACTGTAGCTCAGAAGGTAACATTTGCTTTACAGCACAAGATTGATTGTTTAAAATCCATGCAGGAACTTAAAGAGGAAAAAAATAATCCACAGGTTATCAATGCACAGACCTCCAGTGAGGTTTTTTTTTTTTTAAATTTGCATTGTTTGACTTATTACTAACTAGTTCAAAGGACAGGAGTAGCACGACAGCACACCAGGGTTTGAACACTCATTAGGTACCTGAGGAGCTCACAGCCCTGGTCGTATCCCCTGGAGATGAGCTGTAAACAATGGATCACTAAAGGAGCAGCTAAAACAAAAACGGTGCAGAATCGTTAATAATGATGAATGGTGAAAATGTTTGTTTAATTTTCAAACTTCCCATGTCAATTTTACTTCGTGGCAAAACCCCTTTAAGGACACCAGTCAGTGTTTTCTCATTTTTTTTCTCAGAAATCCTTTGAATCCTATAAGGCTATGTTCACACGGCTTATTTCGGGGCGTATTTACGTCCGTAAATACGTCCTGAAATACGTTTCAAATAATGAACAATTAGATTAGCATTGATTCCAATGTAAAATACGCCTCGTCATTCACACGAGGCGTATTTTCGCAACGTATTTACGGGCGTAAATACGATCGTAAAATTAAGTCCCCTGTCACTTAATGAGGCGTATTTTGCAAGTAAATCCCCATAGTAAAGAATGGGGAATGTATTTACGACGTGAAATACGTGCCACACTTTGCGACATGTATTTGAAACGTATTTCGGGACGTATTTGCGGACGTAAATACGCCCGTAAATACGCCCCGAAATAAGCCGTGTGAACATAACCTAAATCTCATAAGTCCCCACCCTTAGTAAAGCTGAATCATAATGTTTTTAGTGCCTACGCTACAAATCCGTATTGAATGTTAACTATGTATGTTTTATATGGTGCAGATAAATGACTTGAATTTTTTTTTTTTTTTTTTTTCATGTGTAAAAAAGACTTTCCAGTGTGAACTATGTAGTTATACTTGTCCTAGACGGTCAAACCTTGATCGTCATATGAAGAGTCATACTGATTAACGGCCTCACAAGTGTCACCTATGTGGTCGAGCTTTTAGAACCGTAACCTTGCTTAGGAACCATCTCAATACACATACAGGTTGGCTTTAATCATGTGGTTATTTAGAATTAGATAACCAAAACAACGAAAGTTTTCTTGGTCTATTGCTTTCATGACTATTACAGGGCTGTGGAGTCGGTAAGCCAAAGCGCTGACTCCTTGATTTCCCCTAACTCCAACTCCCAATCCCTCATACACGGCGCATGTTTAAGTGATAACTTTACTATTGTAAAATGGTAACATCAGGTTAATCACCATCCACTGCAGCTTTGAACATGAGACTACCATCATTTTATAGGCAATCATCTTACCTATCTTATACATAAATGGCGAAACATGTCGGGGAGGTCAGATATGACGTTTTAAATTGTGATTTCTCACCTCTGTCTACAAGTGTCACCTGCTGCAGGGGTGTCACAAGGGGGCCTTATTTGTTTTGTGTTCATGAGATTAGGGACGACTGCCCAAGTAGTTGGCTTGGGATCCCTTACTGGCGCTAGTAATTTGCTGTACACGTCAGGCTTCCCTGTTAATAGGTGGTATTCCACCAGACTTGATAATAGAAAAGGAGCCATTCCTTCTTTCAGAAGCAAAAGGGTTAAATGATGAGGTTAGAAGTCAGGTTTTTAAATAGTGTGTATAGAGGTTAGGAGTTATACATAATAAAAGTTACGTTTTAGTGTTTTACAGATAGAGAACTGATAGAGTTTAAGTTTGCCTGTGGCAAAATAGTAAATATAGTGAGCCGACTTGTTGACTCTGATATTTTGCTTCTTCATCCACCCCTTGGCTCTTTAATGGATGGACTTCGTTTCATATTCTTGCAGCTGTCAGCTGCAGTTTGGCAATTTTTCTTGGCTAAGACACTTTTGATGAGCTGGATGATGCGGCTTCTCCTTTCTTGGCAAATCATCTTTATGGCTGCTCTTCGAATCGTGACCTTTTTGCCTGGAAATCAACCTAATAACACACTGAGCTATTAGGGAATGTGAGAACAGGTTGTAATTTGTCGTATACAAGAAGAAAAAGATTGTCCCACCAGCAGGAGCAAAACAATAACAATGCAGTTACATGACAAGAATCTGCATATGCTAAATAGTTGCAGGTCAGTTATATATAAAGATAGTCAAGATGACTGAACGTGCGACTCCCATCATTTTCTAGACAAAGCTGTAGTGGATGGTGAGATATGGAGCCTGAAGGTTACAAGGAAAAAATATTGTTACCCTTTTGCTTGTCAGTGTAAAATATATTTATTGGATACAACTTTAGAACACAAACTAATAAATTATAAATATGGAAAATACTGCAGTGAGTGGGAAAACGTACTGAATAACATTTGTGGAGTCTATGAATTTGTTCTTAGAAATAGTATCGCCTCCATCAGATTCTCCATAGATGACCTCAAATCTGATCTAGTTATTTCCAGGCTAGAGAATGGCCTCTCTACACTAACTTGGGTTGGTGAAAAAGCGGTGACCACAGGGGCAACATCTCTAACAATTCCAGGATATAAAGGAATTACCTCAGGCACAGTCCGTTTTGATGAATGGTTGAACTCTTCTACTCTTGATCAGATTTCAGCAAAATTTTTCAATCTATTTGCTGTGGGTGCGGAATCTTTTCCCCCACGGCAACGCTTTGCCTGCTCCATGTCCTCAATTGAAAGCCTCATCTGAAGAGGCTAGAGATATGGGAGCAGTAGCACTGGCAAGACCCAATTCCTCTTACTCTTAGCCCTGCATTGAACTAACTGTACCAATTTATTTTATGTTGTCGCTCCATTTTATAACAACGCTGATTGATTTCAGAGCATTGTTAGATTAAAATACTTCATTTTGATCATATTTAAATACAAATGTACCTTAAAGAGAACCTATCACGTAGTTTATGCCTCCCCTTGCAGCACAAGCTAGTGACAGACATGCTGTTTCCAGCGCTGTGTCCCTTATTCTGTGAGATGCTGTATTTGCAGAGCATTTAATAAGGGACAAAGCACTGGAAACTGCACGTCTGTGACTGTCTTGTGCTGTTGTGCTCAGAAAGGGGGGCATAACCTGTGTGACAGGTTCCCTTTAATCTTCAAATATTTTTTTTGCTCAATATGGATTTTCAGTGATACGCCTTCTTATATTTATCTACTCCTTTTGTTATTAGGTACTAGGCCTCATAAGTGCCCAGACTGTGACATGGCCTTTGTGACGAGTGGTGAATTGGTCAGACATCGCCGTTACAAACATACTCATGAAAAACCTTTTAAGTGTTCCATGTGTGATTATGCCAGTGTAGAGGTAAGTGGTAGTAACATCTCGTTATTGTGTTTCCTCTTCCCCGCCCCTTCCACATCTGCTGATTCAGCTCAACAAACTCATTGCCAGTAATGGATCTGAAAGGTTTGCTTTAAAAAGTATAAAGCGAGCTTCAGCCTTTTGACTCCTGTGTTTAGCTAATAAAAAAAATAATCCACTGTGCAGTGTGGATAAAACTTTATAATATTTTGATCTCTTTGTTAGGTAAGCAAGTTAAAGAGACATATCCGTTCTCATACTGGAGAGCGTCCGTTTCAGTGCAGTTTGTGCAGTTATGCCAGCAGGGACACATACAAGCTGAAAAGGCACATGAGAACCCATTCAGGTAACTTTTTTTCCTTCCTTACTTTATGCATGTAACAATGTAGTTTTGATGGCATTTGACCCTGGCAGTAGAAGGCCCCATGCTTGCTGCCAAAGCCACTTCGACTATTCCAAGCATAGGCTCTGACTTATGAAGATATCCTATGGCAATGTAATGTCAAGAGCAGATCTCTACAACTGCTCAAATTCAGATCTGGGGAGTTGATAGGTTTTAACCCCTTACTGCTCTGCTGCATTCATTTACTGCACAGCAGGAGTGTAATTAACATGGCATGCTGTACATTTGCATCACTCACCGAATCTGCAGCTGTAACTGGTGAGATGAATGCTAGCTCCTTATCCCTGTACCTATTTACCTCTACCCCCTCCTGATCATAATGGTGTGGAGATATAGGAAAAAGATAAAAATTACACCCACTGATATTCAGATTTTCATGTAAGTTCCCCGAGGGGTAGTGGTGACTGTGCTTAACTCGTCTTTGCCACAGCCTTTTTTTTTTTTTTTTTTCTTTCCCTGCCTTCTAAGAGCCAGCGACCAAATGTGATTTTAATTGGTGCCATTGACTCTACCATTATAATATACTATGGTAGCCCCAAAAAATGTGGGGTGAAAAAGCAATTGCCATTTTTCCTGGGTTTTAGTTTTGTAGTTCACGTTTTGGTGTAAATTACATGTTATCTGTATTCTGCTGGTTGGTATGCTTCTGGTGATGCCAAATGTGTAGAGTTTTCGTACTTATAACCCTTTACCGACGTGATGTGTGGATATGTTATCATGTCGGTAAGACCATGTCTACACAGCACAAAAATCCGACGGTATCCTGTGCTGCATAGACAGCAGTGAAACTCTACATATTTGGTATCTCCGAAATTATACCGACCTGCATAATACATTTAACAGCTCGTTTATACCGAAGAGTCAACGCTAGAGTAACAAAACCCATACAAAAATGGCACAGGTACGTTTTTTTCCCTCACTCTACCTCAATTGTTTTCGGTTTACCAGTAAATTCTGTGGCATGGACAAAGGCACTATTAACCCTTACTGACACATGACATTTGGGTACATTATGGTGTGAGTATGCCGGCTAAATAGGTATTTATCAAGTCCACTACATAGGAGGTTGGTTTTGGCTGCTAATTGCTATGTATAATAAACTTTTTTGTGTCCAAACCTCAATCAAGTGGTCACTCCCTCTGTCTGGAGAATAAAATAAGAGAGAAAAACCGCCTTTTACTATAACTGAATCTGTGGAATAGGAACTGGTCACAACAAAGACTAAAGCTAGGTTCACACTTGGTCGGACTCTCCGTTTGGAACCTTTGTCGCAATTTCTGTTAATTTTTCCCCCTGGTAAAATGACGGAAAACACAGTGAGAACCTGATGGAACCCATTGGTGTTCGTTGTAAAACTGATTTGGTTCCACCTCTGTAACTAAGGTTCTGAACAGAACCGCCGATGAAAATGTGAACCTAGATAACTACATTCAACATAATTATAATGTTAGGGCAGTATAAAATGTTTTTTAAAATGTAGATCCAGTCTGAAGGCAATATGGGATCAGGAATGAAATATGGTTCTTGCCTTACGAGTTCCAAAGTCTGCATCATAAGGGGGAAACAAAGCTTAAAATTTACTGAACTCTTCACTTCACCCTCATATTTCTCCACTCTTATTCAAACTTGATGGACATATGTCTTTATTAACAATACTATGTAATTTGGTTATAATGCCCCTTTAAAACTGAAATAAATGTTTGTTTCGCCATATATCTAAACACTGGGTTGTTGGTGAGAATTAGTACCTGTACTGTCTTGGGCCAAAATGCTTGTTAATGAGCATGTAAGTATATGAAATAGAAGACCCTTTAAGGCCATGTTCACACGGCTTAAAACGGGACGTATTTCAGTCCGTAATTACGCGCCGGAGTGCGGAAATTACGGGCTGAAAACGTCCCAGTCATTACGGTAATCCACAGTTCTCATAGAGAACTATGGATTACGTCTCCTCTCCCTGCTCGGCGAATACGCCGAGGGGGGAGATAATTGACATGTGAATTACCAGCGGCGTATGCGCGCCGCTAGTAATGATAGTCTTTGGGCCGGCTCCAGCCCCCGGCCACACGGCGTAATTACGTCCCGCAATTAAGCCGTGTGAACCTAGCCTAACAATGTTTAATCTGTGTGTTCTTTTGTTTTTTTTTTCCTTTTTTCTTTTTTTTAGGCGAAAAGCCATATGAATGTTATATTTGCCATGCACGTTTTACACAAAGTGGTACAATGAAAATGCATATATTACAGAAGCATACGGAGAATGTTGCCAAATTTCACTGTCCGCATTGTGATACAGTTATTGCACGGAAGAGTGACTTAGGTAGGTTGAAGCACATGAAAACGTACGCGATGTATTTTTTAAAAGATGGACTTTTGCTAATGACCCAAATGTTTGTCAATGGTATTGTAGATGGAAACGAGCTACAATGTGATTTCTAAACTTTTTTTTTTTTTTTTTTTTTTTTTTACCTTGCTAGCTATATAATAAACATTTTAGGGTTGTGTGGGAAGACACAAAACTTTTCTTGCATTTACTCCCTAACTGTATCCACAGATCTGGTGCCACTAGTAAAATTTAATAAGGGGAAGATTTTTTTTTCTCATGTGCCATAACTTGAGCCTTGCATATACCCTTGGTTGTACACTCTTGTTACACTGTAATGCTGGATGGCACAGTTATTTGCAGGGAACCTGTCGGGTGGTTTATGCAACCATATCTGAGAGCGTTGTATGATAGTGGAAGAGAAGCAGAGCTTTGTGATATACAGTGATATTTTAAGATAAGGGTACAATTGGTTCCGTATCCTTGCTCTTAACTCAAATTGCTCTTATGTCCGTAAAAATGAATTGAAATGTCAGTAAACACTTTTTTTCACATGTTCATTAACAAACATATACAGTATAACAAGAGAATGTAAAGAAACCAGGCCTTGGGGTGTACATACATAGCTATAATAAATATGATGCCCCTCATATAACCACATGTCAAGAACTCATCATTGGATTCTAGTTTTAGTACTGGTTCCACGAGTTAAGCACGGCACATAGCCCCGGCTTCACAATGTGTCGTCCTGGCTCGCTTGCCCTGTCTTGTGCCCTGTCTTGTGCACTTGCCTGCTCCCAATTTAGTAGTGAGCAGAAAGAGACAATTTATAAGGCCCTGGGCTGATGACTCGGGGAGGTAAACCATTGCATCCTGGGGACCAGAGTCAACTGAGCCTAGCGGTGTACAGCACACAGAAGAGCGCTGTGGATTCCGTGTGGTCTCATACACGAGGGTTGTGCTGGGATTGTATGACCATTGGCGGACTTGTCGCAGGCCCTTGGGTTGCAGGACATAAGCCCTGCAGCAGGTACTGCACAGAGCGGTGTGTGGTCAGTGGGCGGAACGTTTTCTCCATTCACTCAGGACTGCAGATCCTGTCAGCTCTTGCTCTTTAGGAAACGTTCGTGGAGCAGCTGCTAGTGGTGCTGCCCTTTAGGACGTGTGCGTCCTGACTGCGGGAGCTGGTGTCGTTACCCCTTTGGATTTGGTTGCAGAGAATACCTGTTGTGAAATTGGTGTCCATAGTTTGTATGGACAAACGGCATTAAATTAGGTCTTTTCGTCTCATATTTTTGCCATATAAACATGTCATGCCGTAAATGACACCAGGTGCCACATCTTGGACCTGCACCTCTCTTGAAGGGACGTTCACTTACCGCTTGTCCTCATTTGCGCTGTGGCTGCACAGATGTTGCTGTGCATACATAGCACTCTATTAATTACAGTGGGAATTCTAAGTACAGCCAAGAACACTTCCTCAAATGAAGTCTCGTAGTCAGATTTTTTTTTTAACCAGTCTGTTAACCGTGCGTGCATGGAAACTTACCAGTTCTGTGTAGATATGTTCAAATTTAAAAAAATAAAATCCTTTTGCAGAAGAGATAAGATAAAAAAAAAAAGACAGCTTTTCTCCGCGATTAGCAAAGAAAAACCCTCCCCCCTACACATTGACTTGTTCATATTCTGTCTGTAAATCGGACAGAAGAATGAACATTTTCAATGTTTTTTGGGCGGACGGTGGTTTGAAAAACCGCCAGACGTAAAACCCGTACAGTGGGGACTGCTGCACGGGTTTTCCATTGCGGCCCGGTGTGTTAGTTTGCGGCCGATTTTTCAGACGGTTTGCAAACCGTCTGAAGAGCCTGCCGCAAACCGGTGCCGTGGGGACGTGCCCTTAATCATATGGGTCTCTATGAAAGTAAGGAAGCTGAGGGATAAAAGTACTGATCTAGCATTATAGTGTGTGAGAAACTGTTTAAAATAATGTAGATGACATAGTAGGAAAGGGATTGTGAATGGAAGGCAGAAAGAATAGTCTAGTAAAAAAAAAAAAAGTTAGAAAATGAAGGAGGAAGTAGATCTTAGGGAATAGATGACTAATCTATGGTATGTATTGTACCAACAATACAGAATATAGTGCATATTAGCAGTTGGCCATGTTTGACTGGGCTTTTTCCCTACCAGTATCAATTCAAATGTATTTTACTTTATATCAAAATCACAGTGCAATACAATAAACGTCCTCCTTTTCACGACAAAGTACATATTAAAAAGCTGCACAGTGCTCCTCATTTATGGTTTCGAATGTAATTCCCTAAAGCGTGAGAGAAGTTTTAACCCCTTAACGACCTTGGGCGTATCAGTACGTCCCAGGGCCGCTAAGGGGCTTTGGAGGGGGATCGCTCAGTGACCCCCCCCCCCCCCCACCCCCCCCCCGCACAGCCACCGGGTGTTAGCGGCAAATCGCCGCTAACACCCGGCAGTAACAGCGCCGGCGGGTGGCTCCGCCCGCTGGCGCTGTTTTACCCATCAGATGCCGCGGCAAAGATGGCCGCGGCGTCTGAATTAACGGCGATCGGTGACGGCGCACCGTTTCAGTGCGGTGATCGGCATAAGCGCAGCTATGCTGCGCCGATCCGATCACCAGGCATTGTGGTGGTGAGCCTTGGGAAGGCTCCCGTCACTTACCCTGGCCGGTTTGCCCCACTTCCGTCCGCAGACAGGAAGTGGGGAAACCGCCATCTTTGTACACCCTAATGCATTGCCTATGCAATGCATTAGGTTGTATTAACAATCGCGCCACCTAGTGGTCAAGTACCACAGGTGGCCTCAATGTTACAGTAAAAAAAAAAAAAAGTTTTAAAGTACAAAAAAAAAAGTATTAAAAGTTCAAATCACCCTCCTTTCCCCATTTTACAAATAAAATCATTAAAATAAAAAAGTTACACATATTTAGTATCGCCGCGTCCGAAAGTCCGATCTATAAAAATATAACATCATTTATCCCAGACGCTGAACACCGTAGAAGAAAAAAAAAATTCCAAACGTCAAAAGTGGGTTTTTTGGTCATTTTACGTCACTCAAAAAATGGAATAACAATGATCAAAAAAGTCGCATTCATTCCAAACTGCTAGCGATAAAAAGTACACTTCAGCCCGCAAAAAATGCCTCCTCACTGATGTCCGTAGGTGTTAGTACAAAAAAGGTATTGGTCGCACAAACTGGCGCCGTGGCGCAAATTTCAACAATAGAAAATGTTTGGAATTTTTTTACGGTACCAAAGCATAACGGAAACCCTACATGTTTGGTATTGCCGGATGCGTAACAACCTGAAGAATACAGATAACACATTATATTTACCAAAGATTGAACGCCGTAAAAGCAAAACCCCCGCAAACATGGCGAAAATACTTTTTTTTTTCACAATTTGTCCCACTTGGAATTTTTTTGCGGTTTCCCAGTATATTCTATAGTATAGTGAAAAAACACTATTAGAAAGTACATCTTGTCCCTCAAAATTAAAGCCCTCATGTGTCTATATAGGTGGAAAAATAAAGAAGTTATGGCTTTCAGAAGGCGAGGAGGGAAAAACGAACGTGTCACCAAAAAAAAAACGCCTGGTCCTTAAGGGGTTAAAGAATTCAACAGTCCATTTTGGGCAGTACACCTATTCTGCCACAGCGACGTTTTGAAAGCAACAGGTTGAGAAAGCTGAGGCAAGAAATAGGATGAGCAGATATAGACCATATGCTAACAAATAGATATTCAAAGAACTAAGTAAGTGAGTATCTAAGTACTGGTGGATGTTATGTGAAAGATAGGAAAAAGACGGAATAGAGAAATGTCTAGATGAAGTCTGTTGCCAGCAGTTTAGACCCTGATGGCTGTGCGGGTTATTTTGAGGGCACACCAAATTTACACGGTCATAGAGGCTGTACATTGACTGCTTTACATTGTCTGTGTCATATCTTCAGTGTTGTCCCATGAAAAAATACAAAACAGTGGTACCTTTGTATAAGTCCTATTTGGAATAAGACTTCAGGTGGCCTGGACCTTCATGGCAGTGGGCATATAACAGAGGGGCTTGGTACAGCTTTCAGCTGGTTATATCAAGCGAGGACAAAGGCTTTAGCAGCCTGTTGCTTCCAGAGTTGAGCGCTGCTTTGGTGGCACACAGACACGCCACGTGACTTCTATTATCAAGCACGATCGGTCCTCTTGAGTACCGTACCTCTATAGCCACTGTCTTTCCTGCATCCTTACACCCGATCCTCTCATCTCCTGCTCTGGCTTAAGGAATAGATCACACTCGTTCCAAATATGCAACACTGTGCATAAGGTGATTTGGGACTCTACCTCTCCCTTACCTTCTGTCAGTTACGTTGATCTAGGTCTGCTAAACAGTTGCCTTGTGAACGGCTAAACCTCGTACTCCCTGCTAATGCAGTTTAATTCAGGCTGCTATTTGGGGATTATTGTGGAAGATACATTTATCCTATTAGAAAAACATCAAATTATTTTCCATTTATTCCCTATTGGAAAAGTTGTTTGTACCGCAGATCTGGACCAGATTAGTGACTTCTACCAAGGTACCACTGTATTTACAGAAATGTGAGGGATGAACTCGCTTTTGTGAGATAATGTATGGAAAACTGCAAATAACAGCCAATGTAATAGTTATGGCACTATGAAAGGAGAATAATAAAGTATAAATATACAGTATGGCACAGATAAGAAAAAAACATGGATAACGCAAAGAGGTGCACAAGACAAAAATGTAAATGAGGGCACACTAAAAAAAAAGTGGGTCGAGAGGAGGCTTAATAGTGGTGATAGAGGATCAAATATCCATGGAGCAAAAAAATGTTTTGGAATGGAGGAGATGCGTCATGGCCGGCAATGTAATAAAGATTCTATAAGGGTTTTTTTTTTTTTTTTTAGGCATGATGTGGGAAAAGGGTTTGGCAAGGGGTATTTTTTTACACACTTTGATAAATAATTGTTAGATCCGTACTTTGACAGACACTGTGCTACCAATTATGTTCGTTTTTGCTTTTTCATTTTGTTTTTATATGATAAATGGAAAAGGGAGGTTTTTTTAATTATTTTTAACTAATATGTATTCCCCCCCCCCCCCCCTTGGACTTGATCATTTGTAGCATGTATTACAGTATATAGTGACGTTAGTGATCTCCTATTACACCCTGCTTATGGCACTCGCTGCCTATGTCAACTTTGTATGGAGCAATAAAATTTCAGTAGCTTAAAATACTTGATTTATCACTCCCTTGCTGCTAATGCTTCCCTGGTCTGTAGCACTCCCATGTTGAGTTAGCTGACATCACCATTTTGATGATCAGTGATTTAACTGCAACGGTGAGATTTTGTGTGAAAACATTGATGGTGCAAGACCGAACACAGTATGGGGTTTGGGAGAAATGGCATCACTCAGTTTTTGACTCTTACACCAGTGTAAGCTATCTTGGATTACCCAGCTGTTTTATAAGCTAGAACATTTACAGTAGTGCTGTTCAGTGTATGTTTCACTCCTATAATGTGGTGGTTTTTTTTCCCCCTTCCCTTGATAAAGGTGTTCATCTACGTAAACAGCATTCCTTCATTGAGCAAGGCAAGAAGTGTCGCTATTGTGATACGGTCTTCCACGAGCGTTATGCCCTCCTACAGCACCAGAAGTCTCACAAAAATGAAAAAAGGTTTAAATGTGACCAGTGCGAATATGCTTGCAGACAGGTAACTTACCATTGTATTAGAATTTGTATTTTAAATGTTACCAGTTGAAAAGTAACGTTGTATTGTTCTATGACTGAGAGCAAGCCTTGAGCCCTGGTAGTCAATCAAAGAACTTATATTGATTGGGCTTGGGTGAGGGGTTTAATGCAATATAGCATTCTAAGATTAGTCTTACATTATTTTTGTTTAGGAACGTCATATGATAATGCATAAACGTACTCATACTGGAGAGAAACCATATGCATGTAGTCATTGTGACAAAACATTCCGTCAAAAGCAACTTTTGGACATGCACTTCAAGAGATACCATGATCCTAGCTTTGTTCCTGCTGCGTTTGTGTGTTCGAAGTGTGGAAAAACCTTTACACGAAGGGTAAGGTGTTTTATTGAATGAACCGTTTTTAAAAAAGCTTTTTCTCCCATGTACTGACTACAATAAGTAGGCTTTTGTATTTGTTTAAAAGCAGCTCTAAAATAAAATTTAAAAGGGTGTTCCCATCTCGCATATTGATGGCATATTGAAACTTTATGCCAATAACACCTAAAAGGGGTATTCTCATCACAGCAAGTGCTGCAGGAAGGGCCAATTGATGTAAAGCCATTTTCAAAAGAAATGCATGTAAAAAAAAATGTATGTTATACCTAATACAGGCATTTTTTTTCAACTTCATCACAATTTGCTTTCAGTGGTAGCTGGTAATGTAGCGTTTCTGTTATGTTGCCTGTTGCTGGGTTAGTGGAGACACTTTGACTCGTGCAATTCCCAGTCAGGCCACAGGAACTTCTTCTCAGTCTTTTTTTTTAACTTTTTTTTTTTTTTTATTGAAATTTTCCAATCAAATTACAATGAGTATAAGAACATAAAGGACATAAAACCGGTTTCCATCAAATTTCATAAGGGTTCATGTTATAAAGCAAGAATATTCAGAAATGGATTTGTCCAGAAAGTGAAAGGGCATTAGTCAGATCGTAAAGTGTAAACTGTCCCATGGACAGGGGATGGGGAGGGTAGACAACAGGTGATTTGAATGGGCGTTATAAAAGATATGGCCAATGTGCCCAGACTCCACTATGCCTCTCCATCGGTCTTCCTGAAAACTTTTGTTTTCTAAGAGCTGCTGTTAATGAATTGTCGATAAATGTATGACGGAGTCAACAACGATCTTGGGTAGTATAAGAAGGTATCATAGAGCGCACAGAGGACTTATTGGCGGCTGGCTCCTGAGTCTGGCAAGTCCCCATCCCCCTGCCTACATCACCGCAAATCCGCACAGAAATCCAGGAAAATGAGGTAGATCGCAACTCCGATGTGATGTATTCCACCTCCCTCTGTACCTTTAAAGGGAATTTTTTTTAAGGATTTTTTTTTTTTTTTTTTATTAATTCTTTAAGTCCTGCAGTTTTCACTTTGGTTACTAAGCCTAATAATCGTCTGACACTTCCTGTTCTGTTTAGAGCAGCGGTTCTAAACCTGTGGGTCGCGACCCCGGCGAGGGTCGAACGACCAAAACACAGGGGTCGCCTGAAGCCAGGGCAGTTCCTAAGCCAGGGCGGCCGGCCGGCGAGCTGAGAGGGGCGCAGCAATGGCTTAATAGCTGCATGGAGGAGCGCTGTGGCCGCCCCTGCGCCCCTTCCTGCAGCTGCTTGCATAGTGCGGCGCCCACAGCGTTTGAATTACCAAGGGGAGGGGGAGCAGTGGGCGCCATTACTTTCATCATTGGCGGTTCTTGTGAGTGGTGCGTGCAGGATGCTGAAAACGTGCTGCATCACGCGCCCACACCACTTATCAAGCATCAGGAAACAGCTCTGCCGTACTCAGTGCAGAGAGGACGCTGACACTGTACGGCAGGGCTGTTCCTGACTGCAAGGTAATTTAGTGTTAAACACACACACGCATCCATCCATAGCATCATGTAATGTCTGTATGTGGTACAAGTAATATGTTATTAACCTGTTACTTGTACCACACACAGACATTACATGATATGCACATTACACATATGTAACCCCTCATGTGCCAATCACAGCCCCCCCTCCCCCCGGACAATGTTACATCTATGTAACGGCTCTGAGTGGTACCCTTATATGTTTGTGATATGTAGAGGTACCACTCAGAGGCGTCACACATATGTAATCCCTCATGTAGCAAAGTTACAGTTTTGAAGTAGCCATCAAAATTATTTTTTGGTTTGGGGTCACCGCAACATGAGGAACTGTATTGCGGAGTCTATAACCTGTCTTAAAGGGAATCTGTCACTAATATTTTTTTTTTTTTTTACTTATTAAATCAAGACCCTGATCCATATACTTTTCCTCTTAGCCGTTTTTATTTCCTGATTGTAGATTTCTCTATTCGGCCATCTATATATGATTGTGGGGAAGACATTCTTGCTTGCACTAACAGCAGTCAGAGAGATACTTTACAGCAGCTTCATGCACATAGGAGCCTTCAGACTGATTCTGTCCCATAGACTTCTACAGGAGAGTTTTCTAGTCATGCTGTGTGACTTAGGAAGAAATCACTCTGCATGGGGGAGAGGGGGAGAGCTGTGACATCTCCTCTTGTGACTGGCGGATCCTGTGTTATCTATACACATTGGTGTCTCCTTTCAGTTTGACCCTGCTGTTACTGATAATGAGCAGACACTGAAAAACACAAAGTGTCAGACTATTATTAGGCTTAGTGGCCAAAATGAAAACTGCAGGACTTAAGAATCAATAAAAAATACTGAAAGTGATATGGAAAATTAAAAAAAAAACAACCAAAGATTCCTAAAAATATGTTTAACATAAAAATGGGAGTTAAACAAGAAGTCCTTTTTTGATGACACATTCCCTTTAAGAATCCTATGTGCTTGAAGCTGCTGTAAAGTATCTCTCTAACTGCTGTTAAAAGCAGTGCAAGCAAGAATGTCTTCCCCACAATCATATATAGACGTCTGAATTGTGAAATCTACAATCAGGAAATAAAAACGACTGAGAGGAAAAGACTATGGATCAGGGTCTTGATTTAATAAGTAAAAAAAAGTTGGCGACAGATTCCCTTTAACAGCTGAATTTGTGCTCACTGGTAAAACAGGTAAAATAAATCGGCAATATAGTAATTGAAGGTTTTAAATGATTCAGCACTAAGGCACCCGAGGGGAGAGGATCTCGGACAGTCTAACGCTGCATTTCTGGCCTCCACAAAAAGCACACTGGCGTGGTTGGTATCCAAGAAGACGAGAGTAAGTTGAAGATGCAAATAAGGCCTTTATTAGGTAAAATATACATATATTTTAGGGGTTGTCTCACTACAAGGATTGCTTTTTATGTTAAAGATCTTGCAAAAACAAGTCACTTCGCAATATATGCCCATTAACAGCGTCCTATCTGTTCTGAGATATCCCCTCTTGTATGGGCTGCATCAGCTCCTCAAGTTGCTATAGCTACAGACCTGTTGGATCTCTCTTGATAGGCTGCTAGCACTGGTTGCTATAGCTACAGACCTGGCTTCTACTGCAGTCTAGTGGAAGCCGGTAAAACCCCCCTGAATTCAAAGTGAAACCCAAGAAAACAGGACTGAGGTAAGATGAATCAATGTAATGAGACAACCCCTTTTATAACCTGCATTTTGAAAGTTGCTTACTTTACAGTAATTGGCCCTTCTAGCAGCATTTGCAGTGATAGGAATGCACCTTTAATGGCCATGAATGTACAAGTCTATCCTATTGTCTGTAATGTGTGTGTGTGGGGTGTGTTATGTGTTATTTTATTATTATATATAATATATATTATATTATTTATATATAAAATAATCTATCTCTATCTGTAGCAGAGGAGCACTCCTGATGTGGTTTACTAATAAGCAAAGATCAAAAAACATCCTAAAAATAGCACAAAAACACCAAGAATTAACCCCTTAACGACCTTGGACGTATACATACGTCCAGGTCGATTGGGGGTTAACGCACCTGGACCTATGCCTACGTCCTGGACATCGTGCGAACTCTAAAGCGGAGTTCGCACGATCGCTGCGGTATATCAGCTGTATATGACAGCTGACATCCCACAGCATCGGCCCCCGACCCGACCGGGCATTAACCCCTTAATTATTGCGACCGATAGGTCGCAATAACTAACTAAGGGAGACGCAGGAGGAACATTCTCCTCCTGCGTCTGTCGGCGCTAGCAGCTGCGGCTGCTGTGTGCTGACAGACAGCACGGAAGGTACAGAATGCCTTCGGGTATTCAGTGCCGTCTCCATGCTGGCTGGGCCATTTGGGCTTGGCCAGGCCATCGTGACCAGACAGTTGTTCATAGACACAACTACGAGCTGTAAGATGGTATTGAATTCTATTACAAATTATTTTCCCTCTGGGTGAGAAGTAAAAAACAGATTGAAAAATGTACAAAAAAAGTGGAAAAGTGGGGAAAAAGTGAAAAACAATAAACCACAAACCGAACAAGTACAAACTAACAACACGTACATCGCCCTCCCCTTCCTAACAAACGGCAACTCGCCCAAAAGATCCCAACATACAGTACCCAATTTGGTATCGACGCCGTGGTATGACCTCCAGCCCTATAAACATATCATGTAAATAACCCGCTTGGTTAGACGCTGTACACAAACACAACAAAACAAAACACTAAATAGTCACCGAATTGCGATTTTTGTTCCTCCAGAGAACATAAAACTGAAAAAAAAGCGCTCAATGCTCTAAAACCACACGTGCGTTGCAATTAATAAGTCCGGGCTATCCCACCAAAAAGTCTCTTACACAGCTTGTATACGGAAAAATTAAAACCGGTTCTGGCTGTCAGAAGACAGTGCTGCTAAAAATTGTTTTAACATAAAAACACTTTTTTTTAATTTTTTTAATAGCACTTAATCTTTACAAACACCCAAACTTTATTACCTGGGTTCACGTAATCGTATTGGCCCAGAGGAGATATAAAAAACTAATTAGTGTTTTCACTGGACATCCAGCGTGGTGAGCACTGTTAAAAATAAAAACCACTATTAGGATGTTGCAGTATTTTCTTCATAGCCTTCAAAAAATGGATTAAAAATGTTAACAAGTCCTTGTTCACCCTAAAATGATATCCCATAAAAAAAGTCAATCAATTCGCAAAAAACACCCCCTACTCATCTATTACACAGAAAAATCAACAAGTTCTGGCATTCCGATGCAAACCGCATTTCTGTATGATTAAACGTGTTTTTTCTTGAAGTAACCGCAGTACAACACTATAAAAAAATTATACAATATGGTAACGCCTGTCAATCGTATCAGCCTCTGCTGGTCGCTTAGATGTCCATTTCGACCGATGGTGACCGCATAAAAAATAAAACAACCCCATAACAGGATTGCTGTATTTTTTTCAAAATGCTTTACCAAAAAACATTACTACGTGACTCAGAGTATAATCAACCCATAATGGCACCCACTAAAACGTCAACTCATCCGCAAAAATACATGCCCTACACAGCTCCGTACACAGCCAAAAAATTATGGCTCTCAGGATCTGACCAAAAAGCAGATATTTTTTCTAAAACACATTTCTATGTGTAAACGTAATAAAACATAAAGCTTATGTAAAATGTTCGTTCTAATTGACCGACCCCATAGTACAGATTCATGATGGTATATTTTATACAAACCGGCGAAGGCTGTTCAAATTTAAAGCCCAAAAAAACAATGACTGGGATTTAGCATGGCCCAATAGCTAAAAAAATCAAAACATCTATGCAACACCTGTGTGCCAAATAGCACCAGTCGACCCCTAGAAGAGATCATGCGTGTGTGAGAATCAAAATGGGGGCGAACTTCTGGATGAGTTTCAATGTTCTGGTAGTTTCGGGGGGCTTTGTAAAATGAGGCATGGACCACCAAAGCGACATTCAAAAGCCAAATAGCGCTCCTCCGCACCAGAGGGGACGAACTCTCTATACACTCTGGATATATTCCACTAAGGGGGTTTGTATTTCCAATATGGGGACTTTTTAGAGGTTGTTTAATAAAGTTTTAGCACTTTGGGTGTCTGCAAACTGTAATGGCGCCTAATAAATCGATTATTGAAAATTAAACCCCCCATTGTCCAGTAGGTGCTCTCCTACTCTGGGGTTGTGGTTGCTGCCAAACAGACATGGGGGCCCACATCACAATATTAAGCTGGCATTTCATGGTACAATTCATGTCCAGTGAATAACAGGATAAACAATTGAAACTCTGAACAAAAAGTGGAATTTCATGAACATCCTCTAAAGGTGTTAGAAACTTCCTAACCATGTTATACTTAAGGGGGGAAACTAACCATACAAGCCCTCTCCAAAAAGCCACATCAGACTGGACTGTCCCCCAAAAAAATGTATTACAAATTTTCTATGACATGTCTAGAAGGACTATACATTTTAAGCTCACTTAAATGCCGTATAAAACACCAAATAAAACAGTCTTTATTAAAATCGAAACTCAATTTAGTCATCTAGTAGATGCTATTTATAGACAACTTTTTTGGTGAATATTTAGTCTCTGCGCGGCGAATAGCCGAAAGAAAATTTTAGAACTTTTGAAAGTGACGTATTATCCATATTTTCATGGAAATCTATGATAATTTATTCACACAGACACTGGAATGTATGGCCCAGAACTTTGTACTATCCTTGATGTACAAATAGTCACGAGCAAAAATTTTAATCACCAGTGATCAGGTACCAGTACAAAAAGTCATTCTACATTAAGTACACGTCAGAATTTCAAAATAGGGCTTCAATTGTCAGGAAGGCCCCATAACTGCTGGGTACTTAAGGCGGCTAATCTAACAAGTCTATTACGTTCGTGTGGGATTACTAAAATGTGTATGTGGGTTTTCTTAGAGTAATGTCTGCACAATTTTTATTTAAATATTTTTTCACACTTTTTTTTTTTTTTTTTTATACTTTAAATCCCCTTGAAGGGCTAAACGGTTTTTAAAATTTCTTTTTTCACTGAGTATGTATTAGCATATTCAAAAATAGTTAATCTATTAAGATCTGTGTCCGTTTGACACAGGCAACATCAGGGCAGCATGCCAGCCCTGATGCTGGTTTTACCCAGACAGCCCTGGGTACTTAGGTCTCCAGGCGGACTGATGCAGCCATTTCGGCTCTGTAGGGTCCTGAGAGCTCACCGCTCACTTCGACAGAAGTAGGGGAAAGCCTTTGATTTTGCTGTGTCCAGAACCGCGGTCAATTCAAAGGGGTTTAAGGCCATGGACGCCGAGGCAGCGCTGGGAACCAGGGTGGTTTGTGAAATTCCAAGCTCTTTTCCTCGGTTCTGCTGCGGCGATGGGAGCTGCAAACCAGAATGCCGCGTGCCGATAACTCAGTTCCAATTGAGTAGGTTACACGTATGGATAGCCGATAAGAAACAAAAAAAGGCTTCGTAAAACAGATAGCAAGAATACCGGAATGATGCAGAGCAGACGAAAGATTTGTAGGAGTATGATGGATACTAAGAGAAAATCTACTCGCTGTAAGGATGTTGAAGGGAAACGTAAAAAAAAACTGTTATAAAACCTTTTTTCATTAAAGGTCTGAGGAAACGGTTAAGTGCAGGATATCCTGAAACTAAATGTATTCCTGAAAGAACCACGACTAATACGGTATTCATTCAGGTCGTATGAGGGACAATAGTTGTACAAGATAAAACAGCAATTCCATTTACGAAGGTGCATAAATCTAATTGGTACCGGGGCAGGTATATGATCAATAGGAGTTATTCTCATTTTGGGAGGCGTCTCATATATGTCCTTCAGCCATAATGAGAGCGGATAAAGTGATATTGGGAGTTTTTTCCTAGTTAGCCGTCGTATCTAGCTTGAGGTTCTTAAGCGTGGTGGCCCATTACATGAAATCAGATTGTTTTGGGATGCGAGCGGTGCTAAATGAGTTCCATTGAGACGGAATCGTCCCCGTGTTTTTTTTTACCAATATAATGTATCGAAACATGGTTGGTGCTACATTTAGTAATAGTTTTTACTACTGTCCCGTTACCGGAGGAGGGGGCGAATGAGGTGATCATGCTGAGCCGTCGGTTTGTTTTCACGCTTTAATCCTCCTGGGTTAGGTTGCCAACTCATGTGATCGCTGCTTGTATTAAAGATCTGTATTTTTCTTTTAAGTTATTTGGTATTAACGTTTGCTCCCGGTTAGGTTTCAGTACCATTCTTGCTCATCTCCGCATCTGTCCCCAGCCAATGTTTCCGTTTTTTATAATGGCGCACTAGCAAACATTTAAAATAACTGTTGGCTAAGGACTTTCTAAAAAAATGTTGAGGTAGTGTAGATGTAGCAATTTCTTAAATAGTACATCTCGAATTCCTACACTGTTAATGCGATTTGATTCGTGAAAGTACAGCCCACTGATTTTTATTAAGGTATTTGACCAAGTCTTCTACTTCTTTTTCAGTTCCATCCCAAATAAACGCAACGCTCTCCCCTGTACACCGATTTAAAAAAAAAATAAATAATCTAGGTGTTATACAGTATTCTAGGATATATTCTCCTCAAATTCCCAATTATATAGATTAGCATTAAATAAGGCCGTTGCAGTTCTCGTGCCCACCGCCATGCCCCTAATTTGTTTTTTGGTACTTTTGTGATAGGTGAAAAAATATATTTAAAATGAAAGTTAAACCTTCCATAAGAAACTTTTTTTTGTGGGGGGAGGGGGTGGGTGGGAGAGTGAAGCATTGTTATTTATATAATAAGCCACACCAAGCTAACCTGTTGGTCGTAGAAAACTTACATCTAATAGCGACGCTAGATAGGCGGGGTTACGCCAGTGGTTTCCATAAAACATTTTAAGTATCGGGAATCCCCAACTAACTAGAGAGAGGAGAACCATATATTCCCCTCACCCGTTTCTAAGGTATTTTAAAGAATAAGGAAGGTTTCCTGAGTTTTAGGGAAAGGGTTCTCTGTCATCAATTGATAATATGCGGTTTCGGATTAAGAGATTCACTTTCATAAAATTCCCAGTCCATAACAACTACTCGCCCCCCACCACCCTCTTTATCAGCCGGTATTATGACTATACTTTCATTTCTTTGAAGGGATTTAATGGCAGAAATTTCTTAGGGAGGTTGTTGTTTTGAAGTTTACGGGTACTTGAAAAGGATCTCAGATCATTGACTAAATCCTTAACCATTACGACCTGGAGTATGAGTCCCGTCCCGGGGCCCGTAAGGGCTTTGCAGGGGGATCGCTCGCGCCCCCCGCACACCCGCGGGTCTTCACCGGGCGGGTAACAGCGCCGGCGGGTGGCTCCGCCGCTGGCGCTTTTTAACCGTCAGACACCGCGGCATAGTGGCCCTCTGACTGAATGACGATCGGGTGCCGGCACCGATCTTTGGGTTTATCGGCATCTGCGCCGACCCGACAAACCGGACCGGTGGTGGGGAGCCTGTGAAGGCTCCCGTCACTTACTTTTCCGGTTTGCCCACTTTGGCCGTAGACAGGAAGTGGGGGAAACAGCCATCTTTGTACACCTTAATGCATTGCCTATGCAATGCATTAGGCTGTATTAACAATCGCGACCCCTGGTGGTCATGCACCATAGGGGGACTAAATGTTACAGTAAAAAAAAAATAGTTTTAAAGTACAAAAAAAAAAAAAAAGTTAAAATCACCCCCTTTCCCCATTTTAAAATAAATCTTTAAAATAATAAAAAGGTTACCAAATTTGGTATCGCCGCATCCGAAAAAGTCCGATCTATAAAAATATAACATCATTTATCCTGTACGCTGAACACTGTAGAAGAAAAAAAATTCCGAACGCCAAAATTGCGTTTTTGGTCATTTTATGCCACTCAAAAAATGGAATAAAAATTATCTTAATTTGCTTAATTTGCCATTAAGTATTGAACAGTTTGACATGTGAATTCTAAGGGTATGTTCACACGATGTATAGTGACTCGTTCCTGTGCTCGTCCGCTATACACCTGCTGTTCAAAGTACACGCTGCCCAGCGCATACTTTTAACAGCGCTCCGGCCTGGCTAAAAGAGATTTATTTATTTTTTTATGTACTAGAACAGAACGAAAACTCTACACACTTGGCGTCCCCAAAATCGTACTGACCTTAAGAATACAGATAGCATGTCATTTATACCAAACATTGAACTTCGTAAAATGAAACCCCATGCAATAAATGTCGCGATTGTGGGCTTTTTCACATTCCACCCTGAATTTTACTTCAGTTTCCCAGTACTTAAAAGGTAGGGACATGTACTTTTAAAAAATGCTTTTTGTCCCGCAACAAACAAGCCCTCATATGTCTATATGAAAATAAAAAGGAAAAATCTGAACAGAGTTTCGTAAAAGAGCAAAATCAATAGTATTTTTTTCTTAGTTTTCAAAGTAGGTTACAGGTTGAATCTTTTTGTCTAACTTCTTGGATCTACTCTTTTCTTTTTTCTTTTTTTGTCTTCATGCAATGAATTATATAGTGCATTGTTTTTTGTTTTGTTTTTTTCTATTCAGAATACAATGTCAAGTCATGCAGATAACTGTACTGGCCCTGATGGAACTGTGGGAAATGGAGGGGAGGGAAGCAGTATAAAAAAAGTAAAGGGACGCAAGGAAAAATGGTTAAAGAAAGGGGAAAGGGGCAAGAAGTGGTAAGCCCAAAACAAATTTTAAATTGTCCATTATTTTTCATTGTCGTCCGCCAAATTTAATGCATAAACTTTTGTTATAATTTCATTTAGCCCCCTCCTCCCTACCATTGAACGTCATATGCTCAAAATTGGAATTTACTTGCCCATCAATTTTGCTATTGTTGGCGCAGAAAAAGGGCAGGGAAAGTTTTCCCTGATTTCGCACCAAAAATTTTTGGGGAGGAGAAACAGAATTTTTCCCCAAGGTTTTGGTTTATGGTGAAATCCCGTTTCATTATTTAACAAGTGATCCAAAAAATTTGTTTTTTGTTAGTTAAAGGGGTTCTGTTGCTTAAGGAGTTGATATTTCATTAAAAGTATTCGAATAAAGGGGTGTTCAACGGTTTTTTCCCCCGGGGTTTTTGGGGCGTTTGAGTAAAACCGCTGTGAATAAGGGGCGGGGCGGAGCGCGGCGGGAGGCACGCTCCGGTCCCATAGATAATGCATTGTTTACGGAGCGGACGCGCCGTAAATAATGTGCATGTCACTTTCTCCCCCACGGCGGATTCGCCGAGCGGGGAGGAGCGACGGCATCCCCTGTGCTCTCTGAGAGCAGTGGATTACCGTAATGACAGGGACGGATTGGCGCCGTACTGAAGCGCAAATCCGGCGCGGAGTCCGGCGCGAATCCGTGCCCAAATTAGCCGTGTGAACGAGGCCTAAGGGGACAGTGAAAACAAACAGCTTTGCAAATGACATCCAATTGCAACGTTGTTTAGTTTTGCGTCTCCCCTTATCTGTGTTTCGAAAACAAAATTACCCGATCCCCCGGGGTCCCCCTCTGTCTTTTTGTTGCTGCCGGGTTTTAAAATTTGAATTCGGCTTTCTTCCCCCTGCTCGATCTTTCTTTTAACCCCATTGGGCTGCGCAGAAACCCCAAAAGTGTGTGATAATGAGGCAATTCCTCCCCCTTCTTCTCCTCCACGGCTGCTGTCTTATTAACAAATACGATCGGGACACAGTCAGTCCGTAATGTGGTGTTACATGAGCGCAATTCCTCCGCCTCTTTCTCCCGCTGCTCGTCTTCTATTACACACATTCGGGCAGGCACAGTAGCCCGTAATGTGTGTGATACATGAGCGCATTCCTCCCCCGCCTCTTTCCTCCCCGGCTGCCTGTCTCTATTACACACATTCGGGCAGGCACAGTAGCCCGTAATGTGTGTGATACATGAGCGCATTCCCCCACCTCTTTCCTCCCGGCTGCCTGTCTCTATTACACACATTCGGGCAGGCACAGTAGCCCGTAATGTGTTTGATACATGAGCGCATTCCTCAACCGCCTCTTTCCTCCCCGGCTGCCTGTCTCTATTACACACATTCGGGCAGGCACAGTAGCCCGTAATGTGTGTGATACATGAGCACATTCCTCCCCTGCCTCTTTCCTCCCCGGCTGCCTCTCTCTATTACACACATTCGGGCAGGCACAGTGAGGTGGATTGGTATGCACACAGGGAGGGGGGGTGGAAGAGTAAAGCTGTACAGTCAGCTCCCACGTATCTCAACATACACATAGACTCGGGAGCGAGCACGAACCGTGAAGGGGGGGATGATGTCATCCCCCCTCCCATTCAATTAAGAAACACGCAGCTGGGAGGGGAAGAAACGCCCCTGGATTTCTGTAAGTGAAAAACTGAAAGTACACTGCAACAGACCGAACTGATGAAGCGATACATCCCCTTTAAGAGCAAATCCAGTTATTACAGTTACTGTTATTTCAAATTTGTTATTTTGTGATCTTAGCAATATGAAAACTCATTCACATCAGTCGGTCATCAGTCTTGTCATTGCTCTTTCAGTCATCTTTTAAATGGAATCTGTTGCCCATTTGGTTTTTCTACTTATTAAAACAAGGCACTGATACATATTCTTTTCTGAGCCATTTTATTTTCTGATTTTGTAGATTTCTCAATTCAGTTGTATGTAGATTATTTTTTGAGAAAGCTTTCTTGCCTGCACTGCTTTAACAGCATTTAGAGAGATGCTTTACAGCAGCTTCATGCACATAGGAGCCTGTGAACTTGATCAGTCCTCTTGACTTCTATAGGAAAGTTTTCCAGACATGCTCTGTGACCTGGGTAGAAGTCAGTGTGCTCGGAGGGGGAGAGGGTGAACTGTGACAATCTCATATTGTGATTGGTGGATCCTGTGCTATTTATACACATTGGTGTCACCTTTCAGTTAAATCCTGCTTGTTCTGACAATAAGCAGACTTACTTCCTGTTCTGTAGATAAAGATTTATCAGACGACTAGGCTTAGTGGCCAAAGTGAAAACTGCAAAACTTAAGAATTTTAAAAAAATATTGAAAGTGATGAGGAAAATTTAAAAAAATAACCAAAAAGTCTTAAATGTGTTAAACATAAAAACGTTAGTTAAACAAGTAATTTTTTGATGACACATACCCTTTAAGAGAACTATAGAACAGTCCGCCACCCACTGTACTAATGAGGATGAGTTTGTAGATAATCTATATTGAATTTACTGCATCTGTAATAAGAGATAATATTCCCTTTCAGGTGGTTTAAATGTGTGCTCACTGCTAAAAAAAACTGACACTATTTTGACACAATTTTTTTAATTATTATTTTGTCTCTTTAACTGCCTTTATAACATAGAAGTTTATGAATGCATCTTAAATTGGTGTTAAAGGTTTTATTTTGTTGCAATTTTTAGAGGATAATGCAGATCCAGATTTGGATGATGAAGATGATGAGGAAGAAGAGGATGACCTCCCAATTGAGATAGAAGCTGAAAATGAACCAGAACAGCCACATACTCCACTAGCTCCTCCTGCTAAGAAACGTCGAGGAAGGCCACCGGGAAAATCTAACCAGCCCAAACAAAGTATGTCACATTATATTTTTGTTAGCTTTGTGTTCAAAGTCCAAAATTTAATTTGATTACTAAAAAATCTTCGAGAAACAATCCTAGTGATCTAAGCAGTAAGTTACATCTGTTACACCAACACAGATACTGAGAAATATTAGTTGGGGTTGGGAACCAACTGTTATATTTTAGTGCCGTTGGTGGTTTATGACCTGACTTAACACTACCATGATACAGCAGGTGCAAACTGTTAAGACCCAGCCAGCACCTGCCAATAGCATCCGGAATTGTTGAGATCTAGTTTTAATTGATACCAGAGGATAAATAATTTTTATATAGCTCCAACATATTCCACAACACTTTATGTAGAGAGTATAGTTAAAGACAAAAAACAAACATCACGTAGTGAAAAAAGCTACTAACAGATCAAACGTGAGGTGTAAGACCATGCTTGCAAGAGCTTACAATATGTATGGTTCGAGGGGAGGTGAGAGCTGCAGGATTCTTACACAGTGATCTGGCCATGTTTCGTAGACAAGTTATAGTATACATAAAAGGGATGAATCTGCCACACAAACAAGTGCCGGTGTGTGAATGAAAGCAGGGGTTAGCGTTTGAAGATCTTTGTAGGCTAGCCTGAAAAGATGAAAAATAAGACCTTGGTATCACAAAATTAATGTCCAGAATACAATATTGGAGGGTGGATCAAAAATACGTTTTTATTGTGTGGTTTTTATCATTTTTAATTTTTATTTTGGGCCCCCATAAGGTCATTTTTACACAATCTTGCCATCCCCACCACCACCCTGCTGGGGCTATTATCTTAACTCTTCAACGACCACCCACCGACTATAAACGGCAGGCGTTGCAAGACATTAAGGCTATGTTCACACAGCTTAACTGCGGGGCGTAATTCCGCCCCGCAATTACGCCGGGAGCGGGGGAGCGAGCGCGGGGGCGGCACTTCGTGGCCATAGCCCAGTCATTGCTAGCGGCGCGTATACCCCGTAGAAAGTGACCTGTCGTTTATCCCCCCTCGGCGTATTCGCCGAGCAGGGAGGGGAAAAACTTTAATGCATTGTTCTCTATGAGAACTGTGCATTACGTATTTAAATGGGACGGATTAGCCCGTAATTGGCGCACTTCGGCGCGTAATTATGGACTGAATTACGTCCCAGAATAAGCCGTGTGAACATGGCCTAATATGCATTGACGTCTAAAGACGTCGCTGCAGATAAAGGAGTTTTGCGGCTTCTAGTGCCACAGCTGTGCTAGGAACAGAGCTGTGGTTAACAGCCCTGTACCTAGAGCAGTCTCGGAAAGCGGAGGAAACCCTAGATCGCCGGCGCTTAACCCTTTGCTGCAGTCTGTGACTGCAGCACAATAGCATTCCCCTGCTCGGTTGGGGTAATGATGACTCCGGTGACCCGATGGAACCTCAGGAAAGTCGGTGCAGTTAGCCCTCAGTACGTAGAGTAGCTTCAGGGCTGTCTGTATAGTGAACCTGCATTTTGGGCACAGTGTGTGAGACAGAAGGTAATGTATAAGCATATTCATGTTTGTGAATACATTACTAAGAATAAAGGAAAAAAATGTGTTAAATAGTTATCCCTTAATAGGATTGTAAAAACACTTAGGACCACATGTATGAAAACTGTTTAGGTCTAAAACTCGCTTTTTTGCCCATGGGTTACTATGGGTAAAAAAGTGAGTTTTAGACCTAAACAGTTTTCATACATGTGTCCCATAGAGTAGAAAAAAAAAAAAATATTTAAGTTATTGTGCATACATTACACAAAACCAAATGCACTTATTAGGTATCTACACGACCGTACGACCTCCTGTTGGATGAATTCTACAGGTTATTTAGTGTGGAATGTGGAAAATAAATTACAAATTACTACAGAATTTTAATTTTTTTTTCAAAACTTAAACTGTGCCTCCAAAGATACTTCTCCCGCATAAAACAAGTCCTTATACAACTGCGTCACTTAAAAAATAAAAAGTTCCGTCTGTTGAAAGGCAAGGAGACAAACTACAAAATTTTGCTGGTCATGAAGTACTTTTCAGGCTTGGGGATTAAGTGGTTAAGCCCCAGTTATAGGAGAAATACACCCCATGTAGACTGTAGAACTGATCTGGGTCATAGGGGCCGTTCACACGGCTTATTTCGCCGCGGATTGGAGCCGTACTGCGCGCCGGATTTGCGCTGCAGTACGGCTCCAATCCGTCGCAGTAATTACGGTATTCCATAGTTCTCATAGAGAACAGTGGATTCTGTCGCTCCTACCCGCTCGGCAAATCCGCCGGGCGGGGAGAAAGTCACCTGCACATTATCCAGGCGCAATACGCGCCGTAGATAATGCAAGTCTATGGGGCCGGCGGGCAGCGCCCCTGCCCCTTATTCAAGCCGGAATTGCGAGCGCAATCTGGCTCGCAATTGCGGCTTGAATAAGCCGTGTGAACACGGCCTAAGGGTATGTTCACACAGTGTATTGCGGCGCGTATAGTACACGCCGCAATACACCAGGTGTTTCGGAAGCACGTGTGTCTTTCCAAAGCACGTGGGCCAGCAGCGCGCCTGCCCCATTGACATGCATTGTTCGCTGCGCGTAATCGCCGCAAACAATTGACATGTCAATTCTCCGCCAGCACGTACAATACGAACATATTGTATGCGTGGCGGGACGACTCTTAAGCCATAGCGCTCTCAGAGCTATGGATTACCGTAATTGCGGCGCGCATTTCTTGGCGTATAACTTGCAATACTTGGCGAAATGCGCACCAAAATAAGCAGTGTGAACATACCGTTATAAGACACAGCAGCTCTTGCAGTTATCAAGCAGTGGCGGTCACGTGACTGCTGGGCCAGTAAGCAGACTGGCTTCCTGTCTGTCTAAATAAAACAATGTATCCACACTGCAATTGAGAAGGCAGGGACGTACTAAAACGTTAGGAAACCTTTGACTGCATTAATGTAACTGACTACAAGCATGTCACCTCCAGTATGTGGCACTGTTTCTGAGCACCCTTAAAACCATGAGATATGTTTTAGTAGGAACACAGTTTTGTCAAGGCTTCAGTACAGATTCATGATTTAATTGATTATCTTTACAGCTGCTGCCCTTATTCAAGTGGAGGATCAAAATACAGGAGAGATTGAAAACATTATAGTACAAGTGAAGAAAGAAACAGATATGGAGGCGGAAGTAATAGTAGATGCTCCAGCCAATGCTGCTATAGTTGAAGCTCCAAATGGAGATCTCAGTACTCCAGAGATGATCTTTAGCCTGATGGACCGGTGATGACCGAAGATTTTATTGCCTTCTGATTGAACTGGTTCGGGCTGTGTTGAAATGGCTCACTTCTATTTTATGGGATTTGTTTTTTCTTTTTTCACTCTTATTTTGCATTTGAATACATTTTAAGGACTTTTTCTAAACCCGTGGAAAAGGCGGGAAAGTGGTGATGAACATTGGATGACAAAGGATGTGGTCTTTAAATGTCTGAGACCATGAAATCATGACTCCTAGAAGTTGTATTTAGTGTTTGTGACATTTTAGAGATTTCACTAAAGGAAAGGGGACTACTTTCATAGTTGCATAATTTTATATATTGGCTTTAAGATCTCAAGTGAGGGTTTTCCCAACTTTAAAATTGCATAGCTTGTTCTTTTAGCAGAACCTTTCAATTTTAAATGGTAATGAGCATATTTAATAATATAATGTCAAATGCAACTGGACTGGCTTATGTCAGCTATTTTGTATAACTTATGTTTGCATTAGGGAACAACGTGGATTTTCTAATGATGCCTGCATTTTTATTATTAAAGATGATGGCCTAAAACACATTGTTCCCACCAAGAGTACAACTGATTGCAAAACATGTATGTCCATCATTGGGGGAGAGAGATATATTATATATATATATATATACACACACACCCACATACAGCATGCTTAAATGTTTATTTTGACTTCTCCAGACCTATAGCTTTGTTGTGCAACACTTAATTCTGTAAATAACTTTTTTACATTTAATCTTTTTCTATCAAGAAATTTAAATAACTGGGGAAAGATGTAGTCGGATTAATTTTAATTGCTGACATGGGAAGAATTAAATATACATAAATGTTCCACGATGATAACATTTTCAAATCTGAACCTGTATCCTCAAATGCTTAATATTATTGGCTGTGAGTTTTCTGTTTTTTTTTTTTTTTTTTGTGTTTTTTTTTTTTCCCACCCCTTCCCTAATCCATCCAGTCAATGACCATAAGTTTTATGATGTATTGTGTACATTTTGACAATTTTTTTATTTTTTTTTTAAAGACTGATCTCTTTATATACTTTAGCATCACATAGGATTCATGCATAATCTGTTACATCATGTTAAAAGAAATGCCATTCCTTTGCCTGTAATTTAATTGCCACATTTCAATAGCTATTCATTTAGATCTTGAAAATTCTGAATCTATTTTGTTTCTGGATTTTTATATTCTTTTATATCATTCGGTCCTGTGATATTTTCTTTATTTTAAAGGCCAACGTTGATTCATTGTTAATATTGTGATGGGCAAAAAGTAGGATTTTTCAAATGCGAATGTACCATTGTACAGCTAATAAATAATGTAGGATAATTTTGTGTGATGTCTTTATTATGGCATGTAAGCAGCTTTGCTTGAAATATAAAATGACATCTGTCACAGACAGACCTGTTGGAATAGCCTATTAAGATGCTGATAGTATTGTGCTTCAGCACGATAGCCTATAAAGGCACACATGCCAATTAAAACTACCTGGTTGAGAAGTTGCATTCTGAAGTGGCACTATAATATGAACATCTGAAAGGGGGCTTTGAAACGGTGTGGTTTTGATGCATTTTTTGGAGCGATCTTCTGTTGCCATACTGCACTGCCTTTAGCCTTAAAGGGGTTGTCTCGCTACAATGATTGGGTTTTAATTAAAAGATCTTTAAAAAACAAGCAGCTTTGCAATATATGTTCATTACAAATGTCCTACTGATTTTGAGCTAGCCCTGTTCCTAGGAGTGCATCAGCTTCTCAAATTTCTATAGCAGCCGACCTGTTGATCCTTATCTTACTGGCTGTCAGGTCTGAATGACTCATCACCTTTGAAGACAGGTCAGAGCAGAGAGCCCCTCCCGCACAGAATGCTTCTGTAGTGTAGGGAGGAGGAGGGAGGACTCTGGCTTCTATGTCCGGTGCTCCTGGATTAACCCTGTGTGTGCCTGCTTTCCTCCTGCTCTCTACACAGATTGAGCAGAGATTAGGCTGATCAATAGATGTGACAGCAGTGCCCCTGTTTGTTACTATAATTCATGAGGTCTGTGGGCTGTAACTATAATAATACTATACAGATCAGGGAGGCTTTGTGAACAGTTCATGCTGTGCTGTACTAGGGACACATCCTGAGTAAACACTTTGCAGCTTTCCTGCCTGTTCTGAGAGGGTTTGTTTGTTGTTGCTGGAGATGTGGAGATATGTAAGCTAAGCAGATGTGGAGATATGTAAGCTAAGCAGAGGGTATAGGAACACTATTAGCAATCAAAGACCTCTCTAGGCAGGCACACACAGGGTTAACTCTGGCAGCAATCCCCCTGCCCCCCCCTGCTGTATAGAAGTTATGGGCGGATAGCTGCCTGTGTGCTGAGGGGAGGGGGGAACAGGGAGGAGAAGAGGCAGAGAAGCTAGCACGCCCCTCAATTCAACTCCCATTCACAGACAGAGGCTGAAAGCTATTAATGAGCCAACTCCTTTAATGACAAGCTAAATTATTTTTAGCTTTTGCCTTCCTGCGTTTCAACAGTCAGACATTTTTTATTTTTTTAAGGACGTAGTTTTATGCAGAAGTTGTATGTTTTGGGCATATTGTTTTTTACATTTGAGCTTACAAATAAATTGCTAAACAATTTAAAAAAAAAAAATGCAGCATGAACATAAAGCGTTTTTATACTTGGTTTATTCTTTGCACCATTCACGTTTAACTGTTTACATTCTACAAATTATTAGTCGCGTGGATACCTTTTATATGTGTAAGAGTTATTTGTGTGTGATGTATGCGCAATCTTTTTTTTTTTTTTTTTTTTTTCCACTTTTTTTTTTTTAAATCTGTCACTTCAAGTGAAAATAACTTTTTGATACTCTTAACTATCCATGTGATTAAGATTGTTTTCTCGTGACACTGTTCTTTAAGACAGTAATAACTTTTTGTCCATACAATCCTTGTTTATTTGTGAAAAATATCAAAATATTGTGAACATTTGGAAAAATTTGCCATTTTCAAAGTTAAAAAATTTCTGCATGTCAGGCAGATGGTTAATCCACACCTTTTGTAATGATTTTTAACTAAATCTACCATATATCTACTGTAGGTTGGCATCATTTTTTTAAATGTCTTATTTTTGAAGCATTAGGGGCTTAGAAATGTAGTAGCAATTTTCACATATTAAAGAAATGTAGCGATTTTTTTTTTTTAGGGACCAGTTAAGTTCTGATGTGGTTTTGAGGGGCTTGTATGTTACCCCCATAAATGACCATATTTTAGAAACTACACCCCTTAAAGTATTCAAAACAGCGTTAAGGAAGTTTATTAACCCTTTAGGTGTTTCACAGAAATTAAAGCAAAGTGAAGGTGAAATTTGAAAATGTCACTTTTTTTTTGTGTGCAGATTTTCAATTTTTATCCATATACACATTATTACTGTCCTTTGCACCAATGAATGGAAGTATAAAAAGCGACTGTGTAAAATATGGTCAGGTTTACACCCGCAAAATATATGATAAAAGTAAGGTAAAAATGAAACAAACGACATTAGGAAAAGTTTTTCCAAACGCTATGTCATTTATTTGCTAATACAAGTAAAAAAAAACACTATGCGTTTCCCGTGGACCTGCCACACTTCCTGAGGTGTGAAACTAGAGCGCTATTTGGCTCAGCCACAAGTCTCAGAATAGGAGGAGCACCTACCGGACTTTGGAGTCTCATTTTCAATATGATTTTATTTAGTCATAATTTCAGGTTTGCCAACACCCTAAGGTGCTAAAACTTAAATACTCCATATTGGAAACTAAAATCTTTAAGGAATATATCCAAGGGTGCAGTGAGTATATTGACCCCACAGGCATTAAACGGATTTTTTTTTTTTTTAGCGTTGGGTGGTGAAAATGAAAACTTTTTTTCCCAACAGTCTGCAATTTTAGCTTAAAAAAAAAGCATCCTTAAAAAAAAAAAAAGCACCCCAAAATTTGTTGCACAATTTCTTCCAAGTTCAACAATATCCGATATGTGGGTGTTAACTGCTGTTTTGGGTGCATGGCAGAGCGTACAAGGGAGGGAGCGCTATTTGGCTTTTGGAACACAGATTTTGGTTGGTGCCGTATTGCTTTTACAAAGCCCCCAAAGTACCAAAACAGGTGAAACCGTTAAGAAGTCAATCAATTTTGGATTTAACACCCCTTCTTGGATCTCATGTAGGGGTGTATTGTGCATTTTGGGCGCACAGATGTTCCACGGTTTTGTTTTTTTATTATTGGACCATGAAATTGGTGGGGGAGAATGCCTTTTTTTTTTTTTTTTTTTTTTTAGCTTCAATTTTACAGCGTTTGCCATGCTGTATAAATGACAGGATAATTTTACTATTTGGGTCGGTACAATTACAATGATATACCATATAAACAGAGGCACCTGCTTTTGCCACAAAAAACTGGGAAAACTTTGACTCGAGTATAAGCCTAGGGTGGAAAATGCAGCGGCTACAGGTAAACTTCAAAAATAAAAATGGATACCAATAAAATTGTATAGGCAGGTATATGTCCCCCATAGGCAGATATAGGCAGTTTAATGTCACTTATAGGCGGGTATATGTCCCCCATAGGTAGGTAGGTATATGTCCTGTCATAGGCAGGTATAGGCAATTATAGGCATGTATATATCCCCTTATAGACAGGTAAAGGCAATTATAGCCAGGTATATGTCCCCCATAGTCAGGTATATGTCCCGCAATAGACAGGTAGAGGTAGGGCTTGTTTAAAAAAAAAAAAATAATAATAATAATACAAGTTCTTACCATTCCCCGCCGCTCCGAGGCTCTCCCCGCACTCAGTCTTCTGGCACAGGCGACGTAATGACATAGCACGCTGCCTGTGCCGGAGACTCCGGAGGGGGCCGCAAGCAGACTTGCGGCCCCATCCGGAGTTCTATTGCAGGAGCAGCGAGTGCTCGCTCTCTGCTCAGCAATAGAGGCTTCCGGCTGTATGCGCTATCAGGAGTCGTATACAGCCAAAGCGATTCCCGCTGTTCCCCGCTTGGATGCCGACAGGGGTGACCGGAGAGCTGTATGCGCTTCCAGGAGTCGCATACAGCTGCAAAGATCGCCGACAGCGCCTGGGCCATGGCAGTGCCTGGACGCTGTCGGCTAACTCGGGATTCACTCCCAGAGGAGTCGCGTAAAGCTGAAGTGTTCCTGCCGGTTCCCGGGCCATCGCAGTGCCTGAGCGCCGACAGTGACTCAAGTATAAGCCGAGGTAGGGTTTTTCAGCTAATTTTTTGGGCTGGAAAACTGTTTATGCTCGAGTATATATGTTACATTTTTAGTTTTTTATGTTTTATTACTTTTACACAATAGCAATGTGTTTATAAAAAATTGCGTTTTTAGATAGTCATAGTCTGAGTCATAAATTTTTATTTTTCTGTATATGGAGCTGATTAAAGGCTTGTTTTTTTGAGGGATAAGTTTTTATTGGTAAAACCCCTTACGGGGTTCATATGAAGTTTTGAACGCTTTTTATCAAGGTTTTATGTGAGGTGTTTTGAACAATAAACTGCAATCCTGGTAGTAGGTTTTTATTTTTTTATAGCAGGCACCGTGCAGTATAAATGACATGCTAACTTTATGTCATAGCGATACACTATTTGTATTTTTTTTATGTTTAACCCCTTAAGGACCCAGCCTGTTTTGACCTTCCTGACACAGCCCTATTTTTGAAATCTGGCAATGTCATTTATGTGAAATAACTTTTTTTGACACTTTTACCCAAGCCAGTGATTCAAGATTTTTCCCCTGACACATTGTGCTTTAAG